>JANHQD010000013.1:0-82501 GCA_024721195.1 Marasmius sp. AFHP31
GTGAACCGCCGCGGAACTGCGCCTAAACTACCATCCATCCATTGTTCAACATATATACGACAATAAATTACCCTTCACTTCCATCCGCAGCCATTACAAGATCTAATCTACTATCCCCGTCTCGTATTCACCGTGTTCACCGCGAGTTGGTGTCAACTGACCGGCGATGTGCGGGTCGCTGTAGATATGTGAGACTCAAGATCGACAGGGTCAATGCAAAATGTTGGACACTTACGGATGCCGACCGATCTTTTCTCGAGTTGTTAGACCGAGAGGAAGTGGTCCTGCGTTCAAAGAGGCTAAGCAATCGTTTCCTATTCTGAGGGCGGACAGCTGCGTCATGATCTGAATCCTCATCATCGTCAGCTCCGGAAAATGTTCCCGGTTCCGTAGTAAATGTAGCATCTATGATGGGCACAGGCTCGCGAGTCCGTCGGGAGGCCTTCTTCCAGCGTGTATTTTGGAGGGCTGTCTGAGACGACTGACTTGCTCTCGGCGTGTCTTCCCCGTCGCTTTCGTGAGATATTCTTTGCGGTGCCTTGAGGAGCTTGGTGGATTTGGCGGGAGGTTCGGGCCCAGGCAGGGTAGGTCCACTCTTGGAAGCAATCCACTTGGTCTTCGATATGAGTTCTCGGGCGACGGGGAGGACTGGCACGAGTGGTTGATGGAATGCCATCTTGACCCAGCTCTTCCAGCCCATGTCGGATGGAATGAACTGGTTTACAAATTCCTCAAACTGAGGAGAATTCGGGTTGAGCCAGGGCAACCTAATGGTGACATGAAGAAGCGACTCACGCTCCAGGTTTGATTCCTGAACTCGAGATCTCGGGTTCTGATTCGGGCGTCTTGGCAAACGAAAGAGTCCTCCTTCATTATGTTCAGCACTAGATGCAAGCTTCGAGATTTGGAGAGATAAGAGATAATCCTCGAGAGAAGAAAGCGGCTGAGACATACCTTGAGATCCGCACGAGAATGAATGTCTTTTGGGACGATCTCGTCCTCATCTCCGCCGCATCGCCAGACTTCGTGCACTCCTCATGTAAAGAGCCTGCACGAGATTTCGACCGACCAGCCTCTAGCAGATCGGGATTCCTTCCGTTTGCACGTTCACGTAGGTTCTCAGACGACCTCGTTTTAGACAAGGCGGCCGACTGGAGGGTTGGGGATAAGGAACGTGCATTATCTGCGGCTGCAGAGCGCAGATCAGTGAACGACCGCGAGGCACCTAGCCGCCGGAGAGGAGGTGCCAATGTCTGATCGCCAGGGGTAGCAGCTTCGGAATTTTGCCTGCTCATACTATATGGCCTTGGAGAGTCTAATGAAGCTCGGGCTGGGAAGATAGTGTGGTCCCGTTCTGGTTTGTCGCTCTCGAGATCATCATCGTTGTCGATAGCACGATGTCGTTCCTTCCTTGCAGGCCAGAGATATTCCATGATTCGGCTCCCGACTCGAGCGTCTACCTGTAGTCGCAGTGGGTGGAAATTGAGCTCGAACGTCTCGTAGATCGAAATTCCGCCGACTGGGGGGAGCACAATCCACGACGCCGTCAAAAAGAGCCCTCGCTGACAAAGGGTGAGATTAACGTCGCATATAGTGGTCTCAGCTCACCTTCAGTAGGGGATGGTTGTGAGGTTCATCATACTTCGAAACGATTTCCGCCCACAATGCGTCCCTAGATCCATCGAATGCCTGCAGATTTCCGACCAGAAGGTTGTTGACAGTAGAACTGTCCTGTTTGCTGAGCCAGCAATAGTCGATATTCTGAATCACCAACTTGGCCAGCAGCTCCCTCTGCTCGTCGAGCATCCTCCATGAAATTTCGGAAGAGGTCGCGTTCAGAAGCAGGGCGGATTTCCGATCTGTATGTTCATCAGAGCGATCTTGAGCGTACTTGATCGCTTCAAAAATGAGGTTAAGCTCCTCCGTGAGCGAAACAAGGTGTGCTCGCAATTTCATTAGCTCTAATGTCACTTCATCTTCCGTGTTTCGGGAGCTATTCCTAGCGTTATGCTCAATGTCCAGAGCAACCCTTATTCGTTGCTGCAAGTCGGTGATGACATCAGCTGAGGAGGGAAGATCGTCGAAGTCATAGGTGAACATCATGGTGTTCAACTTGTCTATCTGAGTCTTGTGGGCGGCGTCGGAAAACAGAAGTAGTCTTGTGATGATGTTCGAGATAGACTGGAAGTGTTGGTCGTTCGCAGAAACCGTGAAATTTGGTATGTGAACTCGTATAAGGTCCTGAAAATGGAAGGGCAATTAGTTTGATGCACTTCATGACTTGCAAGAGAGGCCCACCGTTTGATCTTGAAGATGATTTGCAGCCGCATCGGTGGACTCGGTTGACCGCCTCGCGACAGACGTCACATTGTTCCTTAATCGAAGTCTGTTGAATTTGTCATATTGGAAAGAGGCGTCCGTTTGTGGCACTAGACGTTCGAATTCTTCACTCTCGCAGCGCAGGTCGATCAGAACCTCGAGCGGGACGTAATGGGTTTCGAGCGGGGTGGAAATTGCTGGCGCGAAAGTCTGCATCCCAGAAATCACGGCATACGTCCTAGTTCAGAGGCGTCATCAATATTGACGGTCAAGAACAACAGCGCTAAATCTCACCGCGACATGACTTTGCCGCTGATAGGATCGTCCATGTTAGAGTCGTCCATGATTGCATATGATTGTAACTTTGCCTGGACTGCCGTCACAATGCACACGTCCTTTTCAAAATCTCGATTTCTGAGAACGATCTGGGGTTTCAGGAGAAGACAGCAGTGGCTTTTGCGAAGGGACACTCCGTCGGACCAACCACCCATAGGATCCAATCGGGAAGACTGGGACGACCGAATGACCTGGATATTGGGCTTGTCCTGGGATTTGACTCCATCGCCAGAGAAAATCTTTCGGATGGCTGACGCGGCTGTTTGTGCGGTGTGGTGACTCTTGTGGTCACCTTCAGGCTGGGTTGTCACCGCAGCTTTCGCCTGATCTCTAATGAACTTGACCGCGCTACAGAGAACTCAGTTCAAAACTTAAAGATCACAACTACAAAGGCATACCGGGTGGCCATATGATACTCGAAGCCTCTCCGTGCGCGAGAGCAGTAGTAGTACTGCATCATGATCTATCAACTCAGCGAGTCAGCCAACCAGACATGGTGCAGCGAGCGATCACTCACGTCACGAACGGCGCTATCAAGAAACAACTTCGGGCCATGTATCTGGTAGACGTTATCAAATTCAGCCCATTCATCGGCTGAGACAGAGTCTGCAGGCATCTGATAGTCGGGCGAGGGTTCTGACGGGGAGTCTTGATCTACATTCTTGAGAGCCTCGATGTAATGTTCTAGCAAGTTAATCTTCCTCTTCTGTGGCCGCTGGTTTGGAAGTCAGTCTCCAATTGTTTGCAGAAGGGAGTGATAGAACATACACGTTTCTCCTCAGTATCAGCTTGGTCAAGAGTCGCTCGTAGTTCTTCTACGCGTTCCGCCGCCAGTTTCGACTGTACCTGAGGGACCGCTGGAAAACCGTCGGTGATCAAAGGATAGGCGGCGAATGGAAAGACGTACATGGTTCCTTTCCTAGTAGGCATTGATGGGTATCTTCGTCTCCAAACTTGCTCCTTTGGTTTGGGTCGCCAGATATTGCGGAGTTCCTCTTGAAGTACGTGAATCGAGGGCAGGAAGCCACTGGTAGAATATGAAAGGAAGAAGGTTCGGAATTCGAAGGTGGGCACCAATCAATCTCAACGAAATCGTCAGAATCGTGCCACGGAGACGAATGATCCGTCGGAGGCAGATCAGCCTGAGTACGATAGTTACTCTTATGAGCGGGGACAGTGATATCGATTTCTGATTTCATGGGCTCTGAGAAGGTTGTCAGGATAGCACGGAGGTCCAGTCCCTTCATGATCAATTCCGCGGCGTAAAATGGTTTCCGGCGAGTAGCTTTCGTAGACGTAGCCTCAGCGTCAATCACAACGGTTTCTTGGTCTCGTTGGTGCATGTCGACCTGAAGTTCATCAACCATGGCCTTCACTCCGAGCCAGGGTGTTACACCGTCGGCCCAAGCTGTTAACACCCAGTCAGCTACAATCAAATGGGAGATTTGCGACTGCTGTGACTCACTTTCTTTTGAATCATCGATGTAGCCGTGCATAACATGCAACTTGGGAACGGAGATGCGGTATTTCAAGGTAGCCAAGTGCCGCCCGAACTTCGGCGATACCGCACGCGAAGAAAAATAAGAGCCGAAACGGATAGGAAGTGAGAGCACACTATCGAATAGTCCCCACCACGAGTAGAAATGGGAGAAGACTTGAGGCGTAAGGTGCAGACTACTCGCGAGTGGGGGTTCGTTCTTGAGGGTACGGATGGAAGACGTCAGAGAGATGGAGAGGTGGATGAAATCAGAACGAAAATCTGTGAAGGAATCAGACGACCCCTGGGTAAAGAGGGAAAGTCAATAATGGACATCTGGGAATGCGGGACCGACTAACGTTTCTCATGGGTATGAAGTCCTTCGTCTCAAGTTTCACCAGATGGTGTGGTTTGAACTGGAAGTAACGGCACTTTCTATAGAAAGGCGCTCCTTTGCAACTGGTACAGCTTGGCCCGCACGCCCGTTCGAATACAAAGCCAAATCCAAAGCGGACACCAGAGAGGATTTTCGCACAGGTTTTCTTGAAAGGTGCTGACTGTTGCGATGGGAAACGCCTGAGCCTAGACATCGGTCAGCAAACCAAGTTCATATCGAGAAAACTTCACGAACTCGGGGATGCCAATGTGTAATGAATCACTGATAACTTGTATTAGTTCTTTCGATCCGTTATCGCGTCCGACCAATAGTTTCGTGTTCCCTCTCCAAGAAAGCACGAATCCAGCGCCTTTGTCGGCAATTTCGTAGGGATCGCGTAGACCTGCTGTGTCGTCAGCACTCCATGGTCCGGCATGTTGACAAGAACAGTATACCTTTCATATGATAACGAACTTCACCTTTGAAGGAAGCTCGAAGGCTCCAGTGAAAGACAAGTCTCATCTGCGTGCGGATTTAAATCGAAGGTCGGCTGATCAAGTAGAGGATATTCACCTTATCCCAAAATCCAACCGGTTGGGAAGGGTCCTTCGGTGCACTGGTGAGTGTTTCGATCACTCTCATCAAGTCGTGCGTAGCGGGAGCATAGCTCACGCCCCAAGAAAAGCTCGAGATTTTCGGGGTGACGATCCTAACTTCGGCGTTCGCGTAGGTTTTGACAGGCATGATGGTTTTTGGAACTGCGATTGTCATGACACTTTCGCTCGAAGCACTCTCTCCGTAAACGATGGGACAGTCAACCCAATCCACGGAGGAAGGTGGGCCCATCTCCTCTCCTACCACCAGGTCGGTGTCAAACAGTAGTGCGGGGTCCGTACCGCACTCGGAAGGCGAGGACACATGTGCGAGTGCTAATGGATAGTCGCGAAGAGTCACCTTCAAGGAGGAGACAGAGAGAGAAATATGAAGAGGAACCAGTAAAGAATACTCTGTCTCCAGGGGAAGTTGGCCTTGGCTGAGGAGGAAGTCTGAAAGGCGCGCTAAGGGGAAGGAAGGCTTGTCCAAAGCAAGAATGAGGTCGGAAATGGAGACGCGAAAGAGGGGAGGTGCATCGCTAAGGGGTAGGGCTTCGACCAGATTGGGTGTGTTGTCGACGGCCTGAGAGTCAGACAGGATTCTGAACCGCTGACGCGCTTCCTCTTCGGCCTCAACCTGCTCCCCTCTAACCTGATCCAGTCTCATATTCCAATCGAGGACGTGTACCCTGTCGAGCCGGGAACGGGCCTCTTGAATCGAGACGGAATGCTTTGACGAAAATTGCCAAGGGGCATCATGGTCACCTGAGGCGAACCCAGTACCCAGGACACTTTCAACTTTCGCCATGAAAGCTCGTTCTCGATCTGCACGATTCCGGGCAGCATTGGGACCAGCGCGGAAGATGAGAGATAGTTTGCTTTCGAGCGGATCGTCTGCTGCCTCTGCACATAGAAATCCAACCCGGAGCGAGATCTTGGGTATGGACTTCGGCCCTTCCGGCTCTGGTGATGGAAAAGATGTGTAAATTCCAAGAGTGGTGATATGTCGTAGATGTTTGCAGGCTTTGACAGCGACGCTGGCATCGAGCACGAGATCAGCCAAAACAAACCCATGGGGAATGCGGACTCGCGCACTCTCCCCTACCACTGCGACCGAAGGTTGTTCTTGTCCGAGCGGGACCTGTATATGCCACTTTTGCATGGCTATGAATTGTTCCCACCGGTGACCTTGAGCCTCTTCCCACCGATTGACCGTACCAGGTACTCGAACCCAGGCAATGCACTTCTCCCACTCGGCGCTAAGCGACTCCTGCGATCCGGAAACGATCTGTAACGAGTCAAACCTGCAAACAGCTTGTTCATCCCTGAGGAGGAAGTGGCACTGCGCTGTATCGACAGAAACATTGACTGTGAACGAGCGCGACGAGGGTGACTGGTCAGGCTTATCGCGTTTGGGACGAGCTCCATCCAAGTGCTTCAAGAGTTGTGAGGCGAGCATGACGCTATAGATGTGTGCCAATTTGAATTTCATCTGAATAGACGAAACTTTCAGGCTGATGTCAGGTGCGATGTTGTCTGGTATCACATCGGTCGCAATTCCGTCTATCTGAAGGAAGTTCATATGCTTCATCGCCGGGTCATCTCGTTCGGCTATCAACGGGTCGTCGATTGAATATCGTGTCGCAACAGCACTGCGAACTGTGACTCGAGGAATGGCAAGGCGCAGGAATAGGGGATAAGGAGAACGTCCCCTGATTCTGGCATGCGCTAGAGCCCCAACTGTTGGGTCGTCCGGTAAGCAGAGGCGGCGACGATTCTCCCAGTATCCCCTGTTACGCTCGCAGAATACTTCAGGTCCCACGGCTCCCAAACCTCGACATTGGATTGAAAGGCCAGTTGTGCACAACGCGAACCCGCGGGATAAACCACTATCATCATTCGGGTTGATATCGGGCGCGGTTATGAAGACCACAATTCGTTGGCAGGCCAGATCCATCGTGCCGTTGAAGCCCAGCGGAGATAGCTTTTGCGGGGGCGGCCTCGAAGACGACTTCACAGGTACAATCTGAAGCAAATTGCAGAGCAGTTCACTGGTCAAAGGATGCCATAACTCCACGCAGATCGTTTCCGTGTAACATGTAATCTGCGAATCGAGTGTGGAAAGATCCACACAAGGTGTGTTCTGGGTGTCGTCTCTGATGGTAGCAAGCAAAGAATTATCGCAGGAGACCTCAACCGCTTCGACAGAGACTATCGATGGGTCCTCTATGAATGTAGAGATCCGAGGATTGTCTGAAACGTGTGTTCGGCGGGCATGGACAAACGTCGACTTCAAGCTCATTGAAGAGCTTATAAATAGCTTTAGTTTGACTTCATCGAATGAGTCTCCAGATGGAATCAAGCAACCTGAGATTGGTGTGAAGTGGGAACTGGAGTTCAAATCGAAGCCGGCAGTTTTAACTTCCAACGCCTGTGTAGATCGACCTGATGACCCAAAGAGAAGGGTTCCAGATACGGACCCACAATTTACCTCGAATACAAATCGAGGGATAGGATATGTTGTGCCACGTGGAGTCTGGGTGTTCCCGGAGGGAGAAACCTCAGGTGAAGATATGTTCCTCATGAGAAGATCAACGTGCTCTGTGACATCCAAAGTGCCGATTTTCAGGTGCGAAACGAGTGTAGGAGAATTTGGGTCACCACCCATGAACGGAGAGGTGACGAGGAATGGAGAAGGCCATTGCGTAGTCAAGACTTGCCAGTCGAACCCATCGAGCGACAGCACGCCGATTCGATCATGGAGTGCGCGACGTGTCACATTGAGGGCCTGGACGGCAATCGACAGGGAGTAGATATCCGAGTCGAATGGCTCGCTGGAGTTGTTTCTACCAAACCATCTGCTGTGGAGGGGATCCTTCAGGGGATCACTCAGCCCTGTGCTCAGAGCAACATTGCTTACGACCACATTATATGGTTCGGAGGAGGAAGAGCTCTTGTGTATCGCAAAGGAGACGGAACTCAGTCGGATCTGAACCCTGTTGAGGAAGGAGAGGGTTGACTACATTGCTATTATCAGAAAAAGCTCATGAGTAGATCACTAGGATTTACCTTGCGTTGAGTGTCCTGTAACTTCATACGCGGCTGGTAATGATGGCGGCGAGGTAGGAGGCTAGCCTACATGGAAGTGTATTAGATAGAGTCAGGACCGAAACGAACAGACTTACGGAAAGGGTTCCGAGGAAGGGGGATCGAGGGGTCAACGGAGAATAGACAGAGGCTGATGTCTGGGCAGACAGAGGCGTGGCGGGAGATGAAGGGATGTACAAGAACGATGGTGTCTTTGGTTGGGCGGGATAGGTTTCCGGATCAGAGACTTCAGTTGGGGAGTTGGAAGAGTGATTCATTTCTTTAAGAGCCTCGAGAAGAGGCGTCAACTCCACAAAGCAGTTGCTTATGTTCACGTCTGTTGTCAAGCTGTGGGCCATGAATATCCGGCGCCGCAAGTCCAAAGTCACGGCCGTATTCACGTCAATTGATCCAGGGAGACGAAGGAATTTTCGCGTATCTATCCAGGTATCAGTAATGTGCATAATAGGAACTCCGAGACGAACCAAGAGACGACAGGGAAGGCAAGGACCCCACTATATCCACAAGTTTAAGCGACAAATTGGTTCTCGCTTCTTGTTCATCGACAACTCTGTCCCATGTACGCCTGAAACCACCAGTAAGACGTGATTTCCAAGCTGCCACGCTGTACGACCGCCTGACAGACCGGGGAGCCGTTCGCTTCTGCTGGTGTCCCACGGGCTCTGCCGCTGGCTTGACTTGGATCGAGGTGTTCAATTCGATCTTCTCAATGGAAAACTCGATGTTGGGCTCTCCGTGGTAATAGACTTTGAAACCGTGGACGTCGAAAGCCACAGCGGACAGTATGCTCGGGATGAACGCCAGCGATCGGCGCAGCCAGTGGGCGGCGATTGCCCGACCCACGGGGCGAACGTAAGGATCCGCGAATAAGAACATTCCCGACAGTATGTTCCAAAACACTCTGCGAGTATGACTCAGCGCTTCAAAGGTCCTCGAGCGCGTATGGGAGAGAGTTGAGCGTGGAGCTGACTGTACTGGGTTGATTCTGAGGGAGACTCCTTCCACCTTGATAATAAGATGTCTCGATGCTGAGGAAGACCACGTCCAACCAATGCGGTCTATGCTCCAGCTTTGAGAGTTGCTACGGCTTGTTTTGTATATGTATATCCCTCGAACGGAGCGGAGACTGACGCTACGAACCCGTACGTGTTTCGATATGCGAGCCAAAATCCATGGACCAAAGAATGTTCGGAATAGCAGCGAGAGGGCGATAATTCTGAGAGCGAGGAAAGCAAGGTAGATTCGCCATGACGCGCCGGGGGTTTTGACGAGGGCGAGGCTTATGATGAAGAGTATAGCTCTGAGTATGAAAACTAGAAAGACCATTAGGAGAAGAAGCCAGGATCGAGAAACTTCCAAACTCACTGCTCGGTTTCCAGAATAACGCTACTAACTTCCACATCTCAAGTCTCCAGAAACCTGATGTCACAGTTTGTAGATGGTGCTAGCGTCGAGTAGAATCAGGGGAAAGCCACTTGTAAGCACTGTTGTACTATATCAGACTTTCATAAAGAACGAGG
Source organism: Marasmius sp. AFHP31 (assembly GCA_024721195.1). Classification (NCBI taxonomy): domain Eukaryota; kingdom Fungi; phylum Basidiomycota; class Agaricomycetes; order Agaricales; family Marasmiaceae; genus Marasmius; species Marasmius sp. AFHP31. Next base: position 9,730 of record JANHQD010000013.1, read on the forward strand.
GTGAAGGATTATTTGAGTTCAAGGAGGGAATGGGGAAGGAGGGTAAGTTCCAGATGGTCTCTGACGGTTTGTTATGATGTTGTTTCCCGGCAGGCATTGGCAGCAGGCCACCACGACTCTTGGGCGCTCCGTTATCCCCGAGAGTGAACTACGTAGCATTTCCATCAAGTTTCAAATCCTTCTGCACCTGCTCAGCGTGAACGTAGATACATGATAATAGACCTATGGTAGTACAGCAAAACCAAAGACGATCTCATTCTCCGGACTCCATTTCGATAACACTGAACGTTTCGCTGTTTCAGCGTGTCGACAAACTCATTTGACATTAGGAACTCACCATTCTTCAGAGTTGATTTCTGATGGCTTGTAAGTAGAGAAAGTGAAGGTGTCGTTCCCGACGAAAGACCCCGGGTTGAAAACATGGCATCCGGTATAAGTTATCTTGAAGCGGTCGTACTTGTCTGCCAGTATGACCTGAGATAATGTGAATAAATTGTTCTCCTTTGGTAAACGGGTCGCCATACCGCTGTTGGAAGAGGATAAAGACGAAGAACGTGGTCGTAGTCCGAGAGCGTGGGCTGTATGTGATTCGCGAAGGGACTAAGGTGGGCTTGGTCCAGGATTGATTGAACAAGCTACAATATATATTTGATTCAGCCAAGGTTCACCCCACTGTCGGGGAAAACGCACGTATCGTTTAAGGTCCTCGCCCGTAGCATCGAGTTTGACACCAGCAGTTATATTCCTCAGCATCCTCGACATAGAATCTTCCCTAAAGACGACAATTTCTTGGTCGAAGAACTTGATCCGACACGGATTAGTAGCGAAGTGCGATTTCGGGACCTTGGCCTTCAGTCGCGACACAAGACTCGAGAGTAGCGGCTTCCGGGGTAGCGTAGAGTTGAGAGTTAAATCCCATGGCCCCGGAACGAAGATGAAGTGAGAAGATCGAGAGATCATAGGATAAGCTGCTATCAGGTCGGCCAACGCGTCGAAACTTTCTATCGTAGATATGAATGTAAAGTTACTATTGGATATTCCGTTAAGCGCACCATGGTATCTTTGTATATCACGGCCGCTCCCGCTGGCTATTGAACGGCTCGTGAAGTTTCCGCATAATACGAAAATCTTAGGAATGAAATCATTTTCGACACAGTTGTCGAACATCTTCTTCAGTCCAACAAGTGTTTTCGGTTGGTCTAGCCACACGTCGGAGAGGAAGAAGAAATGAAGGTCCGGTAATTCCTCCCGTATTCGGACTGAGAATTGTGCCTATGAGAGAGCTTTGGATCGGTGGCTACCGTTCACAAGGAAAGGAAACTTACGTCCTCGAGTAGGGAGGTCGCACCTTTCCCAAGAAAATCTATATGGCCATATATCGATCTACGACAGATGAGACGACGTTTACCAGAATGAAGCACACTTACCTTGCAGTCTGCCTAGATTCACATGGAGGTTGACCGATTGCGATGATTTCCAGAGTTGCATCGTCAGTATATTCGCCCTCTACCAAGGCAAAGCTGCCTTCAGTGAAAAGTCCCTCCCCTGGCTCGTCCTGGAAAAAACGAGATATGCAACGGGGACAAAGAGTTGTCGATGTCTATTTGTACCACTTACAAGCTTGGAAAAATCAAGTTCCACGCTACCATCCGCATCTTCGAGGCATATTTTTCCCTCTTTGGATCGTTCGAGCATACCTAGAAGTAAGAATCGCTCGCCTGCTCTCCCGAGCAGTTGTTTGGTAGATTTCAGCTGCGAAGGAGTCAGAAGTGCAAATTCCGCCTTGGAGCTGACTCGCATACTGTGACAAGCCGATCGCGATCCTTTGAGGGAAGCGTAGATGGTGCGAAGTGCTCGTTTCGGAGGACGCACTGCTTGATGATATTCAGTCGATCTCGACTGCATGCGACGCGTGTTTCTGCCGATCCTGCTATTGTAGAAGAACCAGAAGCCCTCGGATCACTCAGAAAATGGGTTATTCAGAGAAAAAGCGACTCACTTCTCAAAAGTGCCTCGCTCTATGGACCAATGCCACCTGGGCATTTCGAAAGCATCGACCACAAACAAGTGGCTTTCGGGGTCCACAACTTCGGCTTCCCCATCGGATCTCTGGCCATCCTCCTGAAGGGCATTATAGACTCTCTGCAGGAGCTCGACTGAAACCTTCATCGACGCGTCTATGGGAGGCTGCTTAGACCAAATCAACCACTTTGCAGAACGGAGACACGCGCCATCTTGTTTGTTGTACTCCTTAGCAATTGTTTCCACGGAGGACTCGACCTCTGAGTCGTCTATCTCGTGTGCGTCCAAGATTTGTTCCAGGAATTCGAGTGCATCTGGACCTAGAGAGTTGCTAAACTTGCGAAAGACCTGTAAAATAGTATGAGAGATTGGAAATTTCAGCATGAACTCCGGCGCACCTTGATGATAATTCGCTGACGGGCATCCGACATGACTGAAGAAGATCAAAGAAGCTGGAGGTCGCGTAGTAAACGCACAGTGAGTACCACGTGCACGTGACCTCATTACCCCAAGGGTCGTCCTGAGTCTTGGAATCGCACCTCTCTTGTCAATGATACTCCATCAGCAACATTGAACGCTTGGCTTGCTCCCATTTGAATTCATCATGTTCTCTGCGCTCGATGTTGATATCAGACCAGGATCCGGAGTAGGTATCTTCGAAATAGGTACGTCTCACATCACTTTCGTTGTCTCGATGTCTACTCACAGGCTAGGTGAAGGTACTTCACTCTGGACGGTACTGGATGCCATTCGCAGAATGCAACACCAATTTCCGCAGGTCGATGTAAAGTATGACCCAGATGCATCCGCCACAACACCGATAATACTCCACCTCCGACCTCACGTCGATCTTCTGTTTTCAGGCAAGCATCAACGCCTCCACACTATCTGTATCCGAAAGCTGCGGGATCCTAATCCACCTGTCATATTAAGATACAAGGACTCGGTATTGTCTTCGAGCGATGAGGTGTTGAGGAGAGTTGGCGTTAGCCGGACATTCGGGCCCACATATCCTGGCGAAGACTTGCGATACCCAGGACTATGGTTCAGCTTTGATGAAGATGGCATAGGCGAGGGAAGGAAGGGTGCCCACCCAGAAGATAGGACCCAAGAAGTGAAACGAGTCCTCGTTTCTCAGAAGGGCTTGGACAAGGAAGGAGATGCGTTAGGGGAGGTTGCGGAGTGTCCGATTATGGACGGAGACATAGCATTAGCATTAGTGAAGGTACGTTCATTAATACTGGTGCTTATACATTGCCTTATGGTACTCTGTAGGTTCATGATGGAATAACACTACATTTCCATCCCTCTACCTCGAGCCCCGCCCACATCCGCATTGGGAAAACGACCGCGCAAGATCTCAATGTTCTTTTGGGTGCTCCCCCTCGTGTTCACTACAAGGAAGATGATAGAATGAAGATTCACTCGTCAAATGCAGATTCTGCGAGTCCCGAAACAGGATGTAAGATTCCGGTAGTTTCCCCTGAGTGAAACACATGTTCACTCTTCCTAGATTTCTACAACTACTTTCAACACGGCATAGATTTCCTCCTCTCTGGCCAGGATCACATCTTGAAGAAGATTGTGCTTCACTCCAACGTCGTGAGTTTCGCAGGCCAAAATCCCGTCATTTGTTACAATATCAGCACTATAGCCTGGCACCCCTCTTTTCCAGCGGTACAAACGCTGTAACTGGGAAATCGTAGGCAAACCGGAGGACGATGAAGATGGTGATTCACTTGTGCGCATCCTCGTTTCTCATGACTGACGGCCTCTCCAGACACCCCTCCCAGAAAGCGGTTCTACGATCGAGTGAGTCCCTTCTCATACACTCTCCTCCACAATCAATCAATCTCACAACCTCCGAAAGTTTGAAACCATCAGCCACTTTCTGAGCCCCCGACAACCTCCACCTTCAATGCTACTTGATCGCACCGATGAAGAGGACGACATAACGCTTCCCAGTTCAACTACACGCCGTAAGGCTCAGTAAATACTTCCGTTACGATCAGCCTCTGACTCGACATTTAGTGCACGGTTACGACGGCATCATCCTAGAGGTGTCCGAAGCGTCGAATGTGGTATCCGTCACCCTCTTCTAGCCAGTGGACACTACTGGAGACTTCGTCTCATCCTGTATACTGTACAATGTATTTTCCTTACCAACATGAAGTGCAATTTTCGTGATTTCGTTCCAACTTTCCAGTGCGTTTAGATCAAAGGTGTATTCCGGGACCATTCTCATCCTCGTCCTCGTACGTTGGATCTACTGACGGCAGCGGTGCAGCTTTCGCGGATGATATTGACTCTGGCGAATCATAGTGTTTCCCCATGACGATCCCTTTTTCTGTGAGTGCCATCTTGAGGATGGTTATTCTCTCTTCCTGTGCGGGTCTGTGTAACATGCTGCATTAAAAGAGCGTAAGGTGTGTCGTGTATGGTGGTACACACATGACTTGCTCGTTCTCTTCAAACGCAGCCTTGACTTCAGCATCGACGTTTTTGGGATCCGATTCGATGTCCTCCCGTAGAAGATCCTGTGTTTGCCTCAGGTGTTGTAGAGAGTTCCGAAGCCTAGATATCTCTGGGGTGCAACGTGCAATCATGAATCAAGTTAGTTTGGTTCACTGCGTTATTCGTGGGCGACTGACCTTCTGTGATCGTGGAAACATCGAACTGGATGGCCTCGGTCAAAGTGAACGGTTGAGGGTATCGAGGTTGATAATCCACCATGACTGAAGTACTCGTTGTGGAATGAAGTTCAGTAATTACGTACGTCTACTCATGGGAGCCAACTCTAGCAATCTGGTCGAAGTTCCAGCTACCAGTCCCATATATGTATTGCACAAGAATTTACAGTCTCAGATCTACACACTCTAATATACAGACGTCTGATGGCCTCTAATCAAGTAGTCTGGAAGATTTCTGGCCAAACCTGTCTCAACTCCTCCAGATCGCTGACCACAGTGAAGGTTTGTCCATCGTCTTGGGTTTTCAAGTTAATTTCCATGACTTTCCCCCCCTCGACATGCTCTAAACCCTTCTCACAGAAGTGGACAGAATGTTTCCATCCCAAGTTTAAGGCGGCCTCGACGTTGCGTTTGTTGTCGTCTACGAAATAACATTTGGAGGGATCGCTCACGCCCGCTTTCTCCATCGCCTATATGGTTGTCAGTATCGTTCACACGTGACGAGCAACGGACGCGCACCTTCTTGTAATACACAGGATCTGGCTTGCTGGTCAGATCTTTTGCCTCGTAGTCACAGTATACGAGGCCATCTATCAGATCATCGAGGTGTAGGATTCGAAGGACGCGCTCGGCATGCTGTCGCGTTTGTAAGAGGGCCGTCAGATAGGGTCTTTACAGTTGCCATTCAGAAAACTCACCGGGCGATACGCATTCGTCAGTGCCCACACGCGAACTTTGGACCTATCAATATCTTCGAATAATTTGCGGAGTGAAGGCTTGTAATGAATCATCTCCTCTAGAGGGAGTGACTGGTCGCATTTCCGGTCGAAGTCTAACGGATCTGGAGAGAATATTCAGCACCGGCCCTCAGGTCATAGCTGTCGACTTTACCTACGTGGTGGTGCCGGATTAGACCCGCCAACGCCAGACCATACTGAGTATAATAACTGTGATGCAGCTTTGAAGCCTCTTCGTGACTTAGTCCGAGCTGATTGACGAAATAGTCATGTATCTTGACTCCCATAGCATGTGAGATCTACGCAAAGATGAGTTTATCAGCTTCCATGCAAACCTGTGTGTACACACCTGCGAACTTGCAGAATACAGAGTGTTGTCAATGTCGAACCAGACGATGGGTCGATTGTCTAGTAAAATATGAACGCATGACGGGCAGTACGAAGAGCAGCCATACCAATGGGTACTGTCATGTTTCCCTATGCTGGAATTGAGATGGGTGTAGAGTGAAGTCAGGCAGCTGCACGTTCGCAATGAGGTCAAAAATGAGGTCCATCTTGGTTCCGGCCGCCCGATGAGAGATCGACCGATGACGCCGAAGAATCAATAGACGATTAGCTAACCTAACCTTAACCATACAAATCTTGCGTTCGGCATTGTCCGAATAGAACTGCACAGTTGACAAGCCACCCCCTTGCAACTATACTGAACTCCCCACACATTACTCATCGGAAACGCCGTCCTCAAGACTCAAGGTGCGTATCGCGACATTTAACCTCTGAAACTATTTTTGACTTCCTCTCAGATGGCCAGAAGCAAAGAACTCGCCCCCAGTGTAGGCCGCCTCTCTCGTTCACAAGTTTTCGCCAAGCGCGGTCTCTACAAGGGCGCGAAGAAGTCGGAAAAGAAGGCTGAAGAGCCTACACCGGAGACTGTTGAGAAAACAGTAGGCGGTGAAAAGAATGGTGGAAAGCGTCTAGTCCCCACATCCAAAGCCCCCCGATTCTACCCTGCAGAGGATGTTCGTCAACCCAAGAAGAGCCGCAAGACCCCCAACCCTACACAATTACGCTCTTCGATAACGCCGGGAACCGTTCTCATTTTGTTGGCTGGACGCTTCCGTGGGAAGAGGGTTGTGTTCTTGAAGCAGTTGGAGAGTGGTCTGTTGCTGGTCACCGGTCCCTACAAGGTCAACGGTGTTCCTCTGCGAAGAGTGAACCAGGCCTATGTCATCGCTACATCCACCAAGATCGATCTTGAGGGCTTCGCTGTGCGTCTGCTTCCTGAAGCCGATTTTTTCCTTCTTGGGCTGATAGTTCGATTTCCAGGCCGCCGAAAAAATCAACGACGCGTACTTCGCAAAGCCCGCCACCAAGGGATCGAAGTCTGCTGAGGAGGAGTTCTTTGCCGATGGCAAGCCCAAGGCAAAGGAGCCTCTTTCTGAGTCGAAGACCGCAGACCAGAAGGAGGTGGACAAGGCCGTTCTCGCTGCTGTGAAGAAGACTGACCACCTTGCCAAATACCTCAACTCGACCTTCGGTCTCTCGAAAGGCCAATACCCCCACCAGATGATCTTCTAGATACGTTCTCTACGTTTCGGGTATAGTCGTTGTATGAGAGGTATATGGCTAGTAGGACCTATGATATGCTTCACATACTGCATATGATTTTTTTTATCGTCTTATGCCGTCACCAGAAAACTGCACTTCGACAGCTAAACAATCGAAGAACTTGTATCGTCCTCGAACTCGCAATTTCTCGGTGAATCTGATTAGTGAACTAATAATTGGATATATGAGCTTTGGAGAGTTTCATGAATTGATGATTGCCGGAGGCTGGGGCTCAGGTGACTGACTCGTTGCCAGTTTCGTTCATGCTTTGTCGCGCTTCATTTTCACGACCATTACATCCGCTTCGAGGTGGTCCTCGCCGTGTTCCTGCATCACTTGGACGACGGCATTTCGTCAAGGGCCTATGTGATGGCTTTCTGGACCTAGCCATTGCACTCCCTTACCCACCGGATGTGCCTGCGTACAGTGCAACTATCATACTTATTACCGTTCTATCCCGGTTTGCTTTGCTTCCTGCGTCAATATGGGTGAGTACTATCAACAGTCAAGGCTTAGAAGTATCTCACAACAGTAACATGTCATACAGGCGAAACACCGTGCCAACCGTCTTGAAGAGAAGGTGCTGCCAGCACTGCGCGAGCTGAAACCTATTATCGCTCGTCAAGAGTTTGAGGCCATGCAACGAGAAAGGATTGTCGCTGAGAAGGAGGAGCTCAAAAAGATACACGATAAACGGTGTCGTGCAATAGTGAGGTTGACCTGGTTCTGGCTTGAACATTGATCTCACCCCCATGGCAGATGGAGGCTCGTCGAAAGGAACTGTGCACAGTGCACAACTGCAGTCCAATCCTCACCATGGCGGCACCAGCTCTGGCTCAATTGCCTGTCTTTGTCGTTATGACCGTCATGTTTGCGCGCTTGTCCGTCGACCCAACGTCGCCCTTCGACTCAGAATCTTTCTTGACCCTCACAACGCTCAATCATCCCGACCCAACGATGACACTACCAGTAGTCCTGGGTCTGCTATCGATGGCTAACGTGGACGCTGCGTCATGGGTCTTTAACTCGTACGAGGTCCGGATGCAGAAAGAACTTCGCGAAAAGAAGGAGAAACTTGCAGCGCAACAAGGTGTGCGACATATCGACCCAAAGCAAATAATCAAGACTGGCATGAGAGGTCTGTCGGTTGCAAGGATAGGCCTTGGTGCCATTGCTCCTGGCGTGAGTACATGGAAGCTCATGAGCTGAACGTCGATTGATTCTCTTTGATACATATATAGGCAGTCAGCTTATATTGGGTTACGTCTGCTGCGTTTGGATTGACACAGAGCTGGGTGTTAGCCTACATGGATGTGCGGAGGAAGCGTCTTCTGTACGAGGGAGATGCGGTACCACAAGCAGAATCCCCCCCAACCCCCAGGCGCCCTGCAGCAACTTCAGGTTCAGCCACTGCACTTGACGCACTCAAAGGACCACAAGTGCAACCAACACACTCGGCAAAGAAGTCGAAAAGGCGACCCTAATCTCAAATGTGAGTCGATGATTCCGTTTTAACTGGGATGACTAGAACGTGGTGTGAGGAACCCCTTCGTGGCCTTCATTTGGCCTGTGGGTTCCAGTGAACCTCTCTTGATCTAATATGACCCTTGTCTTTCACCGCGAAACGTTCGACTAGAGCTAATGCTCCGTTATAGATTTAAGGAGCCACCTATTTTACCATACAAAGCGTACATGCGAGACCGCACCATTACTAGTACAAGGTTCATAATGATATGTGATATGTGAAGTAAAGATGTGAGATGAATGGTATATTAAGACCTCCATGGACCTCTTATTCGACGTGCTAGCTGGATATCACGTTGCATTATGGTCACTCGCTTGGCATGAATCGCACACAAATTCCTGTAGTTCGCGATGAGAAGGCGGAGAACATGAAGAAATAGTGAACGTACGCGTCTTCGAAGAGATGCACTAAAAACGCCTCCGTCGCCTCCTGTAAAGCCTGAAGTGCAGAGCTCGTCCACCTCAGACCCCCAGTCTCATAATTCTCGTTCATGTCGGTCGTCATGTCTAACGCGATTTCGCGCACCTGAGCGAGAGAGGGATTCAGAACTGGGTCTTGCGATAGCAAATGAGTGGATTCACAAGTCGAGAGAATGGTAATTTTCGAATAAGGAGGTCGGTGCTCTTCTGGTATTTACGAATTTCCCGCAGTGCCACGGTTCCCGGTCGAAACCTGCGCCTCGCGGCAGGGGCTGCTAAATACTCAATCAGAGTGTCTCCGCTACCTGTAAGCTCTGATCTGCTCACCACTTGTACTTGCCACACTCGCATTTGCGTTGGATTGACGCCGAGGGGCCTTTCCACCTGTGCTCTTGCGTGCTGTTGCAGTTTTGGTGCGTTTGGCGGGGGATGATTGTTCAGCAGCAGACGGTCGTGACTTCCGCTTGGTGCCACTCTGAGCCTGTGCCATAGAAGAGAGATGACCGTCGAGGTCAAAGGTACAAAACGCTTTGAGGTTGGATTACCATATTGGGCAATCTTTTGTGACTAATACAGGATGACACGAACGCGACTGCGACGAGTACTGCGACTGCGACTGCGCGACAATCGACCATTCAATCTTTGAAGAACGCGACCATGACCGCGCCAATAATTACAGGATACTATCGATACACAGATATCTGGTTTGAATGGTATGCCCAATAATTTTCTATACGGGTTGTACTCTAATGCATCCTACAGGGCGCAAGTCCTGCCAGAAAAAGACGCCCAAGTCCTGAAAGCCACTCTAGGTATGAGTGTCCTCCGCGTTCGTTTTCAACGAGATGCGATGAAAGATCATCTGCTTAGCTCACGATGCCATTGTACATTCGGACCACCCGCTGCATGTCGATGGTGTCAACGGTGTGCAGATGTACATCGGTGCGTACGTTGACAGAACATTGAGGTCTACTTTGACGCCACTTCAACAGGAACGTTCCACTCTGGCGAAGAAAGACTGATGTTCTCTTCTAAGCAAGTGGACTACATCAGGTATTGGCTACATGCTATGAAGTTGACCGAGTCCGAAATCCCTCTTCCATACTCCGAGTGTTTGCTGCTACACGGTGACGGTGATGGAGACGATATTCGATTCATCACTGAAGTCGTCTACAAAACAGGCGGTGACCTTCGAGGGGCGATCAAGGTATTATCGGGCTATAGAGTGTGATCTTTCTGTTTCTCATATCGGTGATATCTCCAGGGAATTGACAAGAAGAACAAGAAATTGAAAGGATCAAGCCCACGACTAATAGCCTCTCGCGAGGTGTTCAACAATGTTCAGAAGCTGTTCAAGGAGAAAAAGCACGTTTTTCTTGCCATCGACATCGAATCATGGGAGATGGAGCACGACTTGATCACGGAGTTTGGCTACAGTGTGATACATTGGGAGGGAGAAAGGGAGGTGAACGTAGATGGCCATTGGATCGTCAAGGAATATGAAACCTATCTCAACGGGAAGTATGTGGCGGAAAACCGCAAGGTCGGTGCACTCCTCTGATGCTCATAGTTTGTATACTGATGTATTGGTCCCCTTAGAACTACATCTTTGGAAAGAGTGAAGTCCTCTCCAAAGCGGCGTTCAAGAAGAGAGTTCATGAACTTCTCGAGCACTACCAATCTCTCGGCGCTGTATTCCTGGTCTTCCATGACGCCTCCGGCGACATCAAGTTAGCATTTACCCTCATATCACGTCAAATCTAGTCTTACACATGTCCAGATACCTGAAGTCCAAAATGGTGGAGGCTCCGTTGGATGGCATCTCTTATGTTCTACCAGACACATCCCCAGACAAAGGCCTCTACGTCGCTGACACTTCCGACTTGTTTGCTGCTCTGGAGGGGGAGGGAAGCAAAAACCGCCGAGGCTTGGCAAAGATCTGTGACCTTCTCAAAATCGACACCCGCTTCCTACACAATGCCGGAAACGATGCACATGTATGTACCTACATCAACCTGGTATCCTGTGTGGAAGAGCTCAACGCAACTCTCGTACATTTCTAGTACACGCTGATGGCATGCAAAGAAATGGCTGGGGGTGACACACTCATCGCACAACGAGACACTCGCTGGCCTGAATGCGTCGTGCCAGGTTCCGCGAAGCTCAATTTCTACCCCCACCAGGAGAACAGCGATTTCTCGGACGAAGAGGGTATTCTTGGTTGATTCGCGGTGAATGTGTGGCGAACCTCAATCTATATTGACAAGGATCTTGAATGTAACATATAGCAAATCTGTAAAGTAGATCAAATGTGGCATTACATCGGTGTATACAACGATACACATTCGTTTCCTAACTTCGCAGATTCATGAGATGACCGTGAGACCTACAGCAGGTGGGGGTATTCGATGTAGGGATTATGCGTGTATTGCATTCATGAAACCGAGTTTTGGTTTTCTGTTCAGTCGTTCTTTTCGTGCTTCGTGACTGGTTCGTCGTCCTCATCGTCGGACCGGTCGTCGTCAACCTGTGTTGGTGCAGCGATGGCTCTGTGGCAAAATTCAGTGAGTGACGAGTACAAAAAGGTCAAGACGGGTGTGTGGACACGTACCGGATCAGAATTCGCCAAATGAGGTAGTACCAGAACAGATTGAGGAGTTGTAGGAGTAGCAACGGGGCGAAAATTTGGTATCTCATCCACCCAGCTAGGTAAGTGCCTTGTTCCCAAATCCACTCTCTTGAGGACGTCCTATTGCTTGCAAGTTAGGATGCCAATCGCTGGGTTATGAAAGAAGAGTGCACTGACGGAACTAGGTCATATTGATACCAAACCGACCAGAGAATGTAAAAGTTAAGGATGTGACGGAAATACCTGTAGCAGAATTAGAAGTCTTGTCGAGCGGGAAATCAAACACAAACGCACGTCCATACACCTACGAAGACAACGAAGGACACCGCCTTGGCCCTCTCCCACTGTATGTAGTTCAGGACCTTGGAGAACTATACAATGGTTTAATCAGAGCGATCTGATGGGGGTGACAGGAGAGACGCACCGCCAAGAACGCGTCGGGTATGTCCATGCTCATGTACACGGCGTTTCCAATGAGTGTAAGATTAACCAGATAGCTCCAACTGAAGACTCAATCAGCATGACGCGACAACGCTTGAGGGGGAGTGGATACTCACCCGACGAGCCAGATCGTGACTATATGATGGGCCACAAGTTCGTTGTAGTCTTTCCGCGGCTTTTCGAGCTGCAAAGCCAGGACCAACAGCTGCTGGACCCAATACGACATCTGGGTCAGGTAGTAGCGCTTGAGTTCGGGTTTCATATCCCAGTGGGGGTAATCTGTCGGAAGACATTACTTCAGGTGACAACCCAAGGGCGAGAAGAACGACATTCCTATCCAGAAGTACTCCGTGCGGTACCAAAAGGTAGGAAGTTCTTTCATAATTCTCTGTAGCGTATGTTGAACGAAGGGGTCACGGAAAGAGAGCGTGAACAACACGTACATAACCCCACGCGCCCATGAACGCGAAATAAACAACTGCGTATCCTTGCTCTCCGAACCTGTCTAGCTTCGTCTCTTTCTTGATTCCGAAGTATCTCGCAATAGGACGACAAATCTTGACTGTAACGGTTTGTCTGACGCATGAGAGCAGCACGATGTGGTAAGCAATGAAGATTAGGTCTCCCCAGCTTTTGGCATATCGAGGGTCGGCAGGAGAAGACGTCGAGACTGGATTAGAGAGGAGGAAGAATGGTGCGAAGGGGTTCGACATTTGTTGAGAGACATTGGCTGATTTCAGAGACGGAATAAGAGCAGGTTGTACGTGTTTTGTGAGAAGGGGCGTAAGGAGTTCCCAATTGAGATAGGCAACTACAGGAACGACAAGGATCCTCAACGCTAGAACTGTTCGTGTGGGGCCGTTGAGTGATATGTTTCCCCCCATGTAGACAAAGACGTACGGGGGTCTATGGCCCAACGAATCCAAGGAGAGACCTGAGGTTTTGGAGGTGGAGAGGGTTGTCTGACTGGCGTGTTGGATCCAAGGGGCCTGTACATCAAAGGGTCGCCACGGTGAGCATAGCTGAGCTAAGTTTGACTTGAACTGGAGCTCGCGCGTACGTTTGAGGAAGGAAAGGGCCTGTCAAATGATGAGTGGGATCGTGTCTACGGAAATAAGTTTAGTCAAGCAGCATTGGTTGAGAAAATGTAACGGCGTACTCGATTCCTGTGTCAATATCATCAGGTCGTCCTGAGATTTTCCTTCTGGCCGTGGGCTTTGACATTTGGATGCCCTGGTCGCGGGTGAGTGTAGGAGAATGTGGACGGAAGTCAAGGAAGGCGCTGAGTTCATCCGGTGTGGGAATCGTTTCATTCAACATTGTCAACGCCCGGCTGTCCCGGGACTTGTTTATTCAAAAATTTCAAATGGTTTTATGATTGCAAATTTTGGCTCAGCAAAGTATACTTGGAGTAGTTGGACGGAGGACCCGTCTCAACAAGATGTACAACCATTATCCAGCAATACTCTAAGGGTATGGCGCCTCAAAAGCCAAGAAAAGTAAAGTGATAATTTGGGGAGCCACCTTCAAGCTCAAAGCGCCCGTAGCAGAGCTCAAAATAGCCCCAAAGTCTGATTCAAGTGTTTTGCGGCAAACAAAGCGGGCGAGGTCATGGAGAGTGCGTAAGGGGCGGAAGAAGGCCTAGTCCTCTCCTTGTAACGTCTCCTGTATTTCCTTCGAGGGTGACCGGAAATCATTTGGCGGTACCTCGAGTACAGACGAACCTCTCGCAGGGGTTGCGACGTCGTCTCCTTCTCCTTCTGCTTCTGCGTAATCGGAGTTGTACCCACTTTGCATGCCCTGAACCTCGCTATGGGAGGACATGAAGGTCGGAGTTGGCGAAGCAATTCGAGATTCCGGAGGATATGACGTGGAATGTTTAAGAGGACTCGTGGCCAGCGGTTCTGAAGGCTCCTTGGATTGAGGATTTGCGTGCAGTTTGGAGCGTTTCCGCGCCTCCGCTTGCCTTTTCTTCTTCTCCTTCTGTGCCTTCTTTTCTGCATCCACTTTTCCTTGCGCTGCTATTCGAATGCCCTCCGCTTTAGCCTCCACCTCTTCGATCTCATCCAAGTCCCATTGCTCTTTCATGAACTCCCCATATCTCTCGCACATGGGGCGCCAGGTCGGATCCTGACCCTCCATCTTGGCTGCCGAAGGGTCGTCTAGGATGGCGTCAACATCGGGAGGAGGAGGGAAGGCAAAGTTGGGTCCAGGATTGATCTCAACAGACGCGCTATTGAACAGGGAGATGAAGGGGTAATATCCGAGCGTCCCATCGTCGAAAGGGTTTTCCTTGTGTTCTTTGACGCCCTCTCGAACACGCTTCTTCTCCTTCACTTTACGCGAAGCTGGCGTCGTGCGAAGTTGTAGGTAGTCGTAGAGATCTTGGAAGGCAACGCCCTGGGATTCACCGTTGATGAAAAATGCGATGCGGGACTGAGGAAGGGTAGGAAGGGTTCTGAGAGAGGGGCCAGTGTCTTTGGCTTTCGTAGAGGGTGTGCGTTCGGAGGGCCTGCCGGTTGGTTTAGCAAAGGTAGCAGATTGAGTAGAAGTAGAGTTGGATGTTTTGCTGCCAGAATAATCCATGAGAGCGATCATCTCCTTGGACTGGGGATATTCCAGGATTTCAAAGGTTTCCTGGCCCTTGAGATCAATCGCGATGCGCTCCCGCTTCAGTTTCGCTGGATCGTTGGAATCTTTGGGGTCGGGCTCTCGTTTCGGTGGAAGAGAAATGTACATGCCAATAACATCTCCAGTTGCGAACGGGCGACCGTATGGGCGAGGACGAGATAGTGTGACTTTCTCGCCTGACTTGTCGCGGTAACCGTAGCTGTACCCATCCAAGCCGACCGGTCCATTAAGGGGAGCTTCTCGTCTCCCAAATCCTAGCCGTACATGACTGCCGTCGTGTCTCGAATCCTCGGATATTTTCTCCCCTCCACCACGCAAAATCTTCACCTCCATGTACCAGCGCCCTTCTCGTAAAGGCGCATTACAGCGAGCACTCCGAAACCCTTTAGATCCCAGTAGCTGTAAACCGTCGGGTGTCACGTATATGAACGGGCTTCGGTCCTCCCAGCTAACGCGAAACGCGGTCGGCTTACTCTCGATGGTCCTGCAAGGAAGATAATATCCTCGAGGGTTGATGCCTGCAGGAGTATATCTGAAACCGTGTCGATTTATACCTGTGAAGTCTGTTTTGCAGAAAGGCTCGGCATCTGGGAGGGATACGAAATTAGGTCCGCGAGATATGGTGAGCTGAGGTCGAGAAGAGAGGTCGAGACGGGATGTGAGAACTAATTCTGGAGTCTCTGAGGGAGCGGGAGACCCATGACTCTCAGGAAGGGGACTTTCTGCTGTTTTTTCTGCTCTCTTGCGCTTGAGCATGACGGTGGAAGAGATCTAACCTCATACCGAGGCAATGGGGATTACGTCATCTCATGCTACTGTCTCTCCCACCGTGTTCACGCTCGGCCCTCAATGTTTTCCAGACTAGGATTGCTCAACAATGTCAAATGTCCTGACTTGGAACGGTGTACACGCCAGCCATTTTGCGTGTTTTCACATAGGGATAACATACCAGATGAACCTGCACTAGATATACCCGTCGCGTCCACGTCGAACATACCCTCACCAACGCCCTCTTCGTCAAAGTCACCCCCAGCACCCGCAATGACCTCGACAAGGACAACTATTCCTGCCAAGCGGCCCGTCGCGTTGACACCCCCTCCTCAGCCACGGTCTGTAACAGAACCTCCTAGGAAACTTCAAAGGGTCACCCAGTCCTCATCCAAGCCTTCTCAACCAGCACACCAGAACGGACCACCAGTCCTCAGAGTGAATGCAGCTCAATCACAAGTTCCTCTTCCAGTGCGGCAGGTCCGTATAAGAACGCGTCGATCAGCCGTGCATTATTCCGAATGTTAATCGTGCACAGGCTATGCTCAAGACCCTCTATGATCACTTCGTGGTCCTCTACGAACGCGTGCTACCGAATAACCCGTCTCTGGCATCCGAACACGCTTTGAAGCAAGAAGAAGAGGTTTACTCAAAGTCTGGCAAAACCACGTATCGTCATGTAACCGTTCGTCTTCACTCCAGTCTTGACCTTAACTAACTTCACACACACAGGCGGTAATCCAGAGCGTTGCGGCACTCAAACGACGCCCCGTCCCAGACTCTATCTCCCATTCGTCTGTGGGTACGGAGGGTGAGATTGCCGCGCGAATTGAAGCCGAGAAGTCATTAAAGTCGCTTCGGCTGACGCGAAGTAACCTACAGCCATACATTCACTCTATCCCCGACCTCGAGAAGTGGGGCTACCTTGTCGAAATCCCGGATGGACCAGGAGGAGACGAGCCGAGCATAGAGGGGAAACTCGCCAAGTGTGAACGATGTGGCGATCCCTTCATGGTCAATCGTAACCCGAACCCAAATGAATGCTTGCATCACTGGGGTAGACCGTACGGGAGGCAGGTGGACGGTAGGTCTTACCCTTAATTCTCGTTCCGAGATGAATCACCTTGAACTCAACTCGAATCATAGGAAAGAGAACACGAGTCTATAGCTGCTGCTCAAAGACGGTCGGAGAGGAAGGGTGTGTTCACGGCCCCCATGTTTTTTACGAGTCCGATCCAACTATTCTCCATAAACGACATGCGTTCTCAAAGCTCCCAAGTACTACGTCTGGCAAATCAACGAGCCTGGATGTTGCAGCCCTTGACTGTGAAATGATATATACCACAGGAGGCATGCGTATCGCACGAGTCTCCGTCGTTGACGGGGGCGGGACGGAAGTCTTCGATGAGTTGGTCCGCATGGACGACGGCGTAGAAGTACTGTTAGTCGTGTCGCACATCCTTCTCCTCTTACTATGCTGACCATACACAGCGACTACAACACCCGATTTTCCGGAATACTGGCGGATGAGTACAATAGGAAAGCGCTTCTTCCACTCAAGTCCATACGAAAATCTCTCGATGCCTTTATCAACCCTGAGACGGTTCTCATCGGTCACGCTCTGGAGAATGATCTGCGAACACTACGAATCATACATACCCGATGTGTGGATACTGCAATCATGTTTCCTCATCCAGCTGGCGCGCCATATCGAAGAGCTCTGAGAGACCTGTACGTTCTATGTGTTGTTTAGGTTCTGTTCTGCAGCTGAGTCGGCATTTCCTAGCGTGAGAGATCACTTGGGGAAGATGATCCAGACTGGCGGGGGATCTACAGGACACTCTTCTCTGGAAGATGCCATCGCTACGCTGGACCTCGTGCGCTGGCACATTCGGCAGCAACAAAACACCAAACACTGATCCTTTCCAAGGTCACCTCTTTGACTTTGGATCGGTTGTCCTGTTGGAGGGACTTCTTCAACTATCTTATTCCTGTGGCTGTCGCTTTGTATCTGTGGTTGTATCCTTCATTATGTCCTTGTGATTATCCTAATGGTAATAATACAGCAGGATTTCGATCGTCCTTCAATATGCTACACGGTGGTTTGACTTCATTACATTCTGACTCGTCGGTGATATCTTTCCAGATCAATAGCGGGTTCGGCGTGTGGTTCTGCGACGGGAAGTGGTCCCCATGCCTAGCGTACGTTTGACCTTTGTCATGAGCGGCACACGGGTGCTACGGCTTTTGCCCTGTTGGTTCGCCGTAGGTGGTAAGTAATTCGAATCCTAGGAACAGTAGGAGCGGGACTTTACCATGCCTCCTCCGATGCCTGTACCTCCCATCCCCATGCCCCCGGAAGTTCCCATACCTCCTCCCATCCCATGTCCTCCTGTCATCCCGTGTCCTCCTCCCATTCCATGCCTTCCTCCCACTCCATGCCCTCCTCCCGTTCCATATCCTCCTCCCATTCCGTGTCCCCCTCCCATTCCGTGTCCCCCTCCCATTCCATGTCCTCCATGTGCGCGTCTTCCTCTGCTCGAGAGGAGGCTACTGAGTCCGCCACCTGCTGATGGGTCGTGATGAGCACGCTTACGACAAGGACGAAGAGCCTGTTACTTACTGCGACGTGTAGAGCTGCCCATCGTCGTCGGATGAGTAGAGGTGTGGTGAGTTCGGCGAGAGCGAGAGCTGGAGAAAAGAGGCATTATATCGTGATGATTCGTGAGTCTTTGAGTTTCTTTGAGTGCGTGAAGGTTCGTTGGCTGATGAGTTCGTTGTGTTGCTCTTTTTTCGTGAATCCTTCCAGGTTTTTATACCAGTACCAGTGGAGTTCATAAGCCTTTTTGACGTCAATCCGCAGTCGAAACCCAGAAGATTTTGCACCATCCGGGAAACCCATACGGAAGGTACCTAGGTCGATGATGAGTTTTGACTTCAGGGGTTACGTCGGTCACTCCCGAAAGCGCTTGGTTTTTGCAGAAGGAAAATCCGAGTAACTACCGGGGAGGGAAGTCGCGATACGTCATCCTTACCACTACCATCCCCTGCCGTGGCGCTGTTGATAATGGATTCAGCGACCAATGCTCCCCCCTGTATCAAGTGTGGTGCGGGGGGCTTTCTCAGCAAGTCGCCTGATAAGCTGCGCTGATACTAACTCTCAGCAGAAATGTATGACACTGGTGGAGGTGAGTGTACTGGGCACTCGTCAGCTGAAGACGCAGTGGCTCAACTTGAGTCCAAGGGTTGATGGGTTTCCTTGTGTTTACGAAGCACTCTCTGGGCTGGGTTATTGCAGCAAGTGCGCGTCGTTAGGTTTGCACTAATGGTCCTTAGTATTGTTTCTGGCTGTTCTTTTTTTTTTGTGGGGAGTCAAGTATGGTATTGATTAACGCGACGTTAGGGTATCGGCGATATACAAACTACTACAACAAGTATTCGATCGTCCATAGGCTTAAAGTTACATAGTGGTATACATCCGGCAGGTATACTGCTGGACTAAAAGCGTCCATACTATTACATGTTACAGCTTAGTAACGAGTTCGACGGGAGGTCGTGGTGGTATGGTGGCGACGTGGGCTGCTCCTGATACCCAGTGTGCGTTTGACTTTGGTCATGAATGGCACATGGGTGCTATGGCCCTGTTTAGGATAGGTTAGTCTGAGTCCCTGGCTGGCAAGGCAAGAGGACCGACTCACCCTCTTTCGGAGTTCATGCTTAGCATGCTTGCGGCCCTCTTTGGTCGTGTTGGGGTTGCTCAAGGCAGCCTCTGCTCAGACATTGGTGAGCAGCCTGATGTTACAGTAGGGCCGTGCAACTTACTGTATCCTCCAGCGACACGATCTTTGTCCTTGCGGTGAAAGAGAGAGCGGCGCCGGGTAGTAGTGGTACGGTGGTGAGAGGTGTGGTGTGCTCGGCGAGAGAAAAGAGGCATGGTAAAAGCTGTGAGTATTCGAGTGTTTCTTAGTCAAGTCGGTTGGGGTGGGGTTTCTGTTTCTTGCGCTTCCCAGACGAGAACGCTAGATTTTATACACAGTCGCGAGTGGAGAATTTGGCTTTTTTGACGTCAGGTTGGAGTCCTCTGGAGTAGGCTTCCCGTACGAAAGCCACAGCCTGCATCATTGACTGCTATTTCGAGGTTGTGGCGTTGTAGCTCGAGGGATGGAATTGTCCAGACTTCAATGACGTCACAATAAGCGCCAGGGACGCGTCCGAGCGCCCACAAACTACAACAGGATTGTGGCTGACGCACTGACAACTCTGATCAGTCCTTGATCATCACGATTATGATAGCGCGGAAACGCTAGGTGAGGCCAGCTACTAAGAGACTTCAATTCGGCCACCTGGTTCGCGCTTTATTTTACAGTACCGGCCCGGTGCTTATCTTTCTACTATAGCACCTGCCCCGGAATGATATTTATACGCTTGTCCGAGATTGCCACCGCCTCAGCCAGATTCTATCTCCAGAAGAGGACCCGGAACCGGTAACGAGAAACCACGAGTCATAGCTTCTGAGGTACGTCCTGAAGCTAAGGGCCGAGACGCTGTTCACAAGAAGTTAGAGAGCAACCAGTGTTCAACGACCATCGGTATAACGTCTATCTATGTACAAAGGACATCTGGCACGTTTCAGGGTTCTTACAGCCTCGCTACTAGGGATCTATCTACGTAGGAATGTTCGGAACCTGGTTAGTGATACTCGGTGCAAGTTCTGGGTGCGCCAGTCCTCGGAAAGGATGCAAAGTATCCACTACCCAGGCCTTGTCGATGACAGAACACTCCACCTGCAACAATTGATCTGTCGCTGTGTGGCGAAGATTTCGGAAACTTTGAAGGATAGGGGACCACGGGGAGACGGAGTGCATTCATTTACATGTAAACGTTAAGCGTATCTATGAAAATAGAGGAGTCCCAGAGGGGTTTGGCCAGTGGAAGAGGGTATGGTGACTGGCCTTTAAACGAGCTTAATTCGGGAGACCCGAGGACTAGGGTAGGGAATGATAGGGTAAGCGAGAGCTGAAGGCAAGCGATTGTGATGAGTTGTTCGATGTTCGACGATAAAAGGACTTTCCTAGTGTAAATATGCGGAGAAAAAATGGCCATAAAAGTGACAAGATGGTAAGTAATGCAGATGCACAAATGATGCAGAAAAAAGGGGGTACAAGAAATCCTTGTAATGACAGCAACGGGTTCGATATCAAAGGAATGTGTATAAAGTTGGGAAAGTCCGCTATGTTCTCGACGAGCGTCCCTCACGGCACTCCAGTGCATAATTATAACCTGAAACAACATACATAGCCAAAAACAACGACCGGAAGGGTTTGCAAGAGGTAGAAAATGGAAGGTTGGAACGACAATACACCGTCGTTCTAGCCTCACACGGGTAAGACATGAATGGAACGTCATGAGAACGTCGTTTGCCGCCTAGTTGTCGCCATTCTCGGGTCGTGGTTACTGTAGTACGGCATGACGGTTGGAATCGTTCCCATTTGTGTAGGCATCGCCGTCCAAGGGTTAGGAATCATGGGGGCACTATAGGCAGGGTAAGGTGACC
This sequence comes from Marasmius sp. AFHP31, assembly GCA_024721195.1. Lineage (NCBI taxonomy): Eukaryota > Fungi > Basidiomycota > Agaricomycetes > Agaricales > Marasmiaceae > Marasmius > Marasmius sp. AFHP31. The sequence continues at coordinate 30,754 of JANHQD010000013.1, forward strand.
TGCCCCGCGGTAATGACAGTTGCGAATACGATGGTGCTCGGGAAGAATTGCTGGAGTGCCGTGGGACACTCTCATCGCTTGTACGTCGGTGATGAGCTGGGGGACGGGTGGAAGACGACGACGACGGGGTTTGTGAGTGAGACACTCTGGGAGAGGAAGAGCCCGACCGAGGATGTGAAGGCGCGTTCACACTCTCGGCGCTTCCATTGCGCGGAATCGATCGCCTGGAAGAGGATGATGATGAACGGGACTGGCTCGGACGCCCTGAGTACGCATTCATCATGAAAGGCGCAGTTGGGGGCAAGAGAGGCATGTCGGTAGGATACATGACAGGCAATGGTGGCATTGGTGGCACTGGAGGCAAGAGGAGACTCGTATAACTTCCAGTTTTCGCTGGGGTAGTATAGCTACGGTCCCTGGGAGGTCGTGCACCTGTCCGCACGTCTTCAGACGAATTACCGTGTGTCGAATGGAACGAGGATGGGCGGGAATGGCCCCCGCTTTGATGGGTGGTAGAACTTGAAGGGCCAGCAATGCTGGGAGGTCGTGAACTCGAAGGAGAGGATGTATGTGGTGAAGAAGATGCGGTCTCATGGCCAGAAGCGCGAGGAGTTTGTGGTGCATTATCGTAGGGTAAACGTGAATACCTGTTGGAATTATTGCTGGGACGCTCTGGTCTGTCCTGTAACGACGAGGAGGAGTTTGACACCCTCATACCCTGCCTTGAATTTTCGGCACGCTGTCTCGAAGCTGCGTATTCCTCAGCATATCGGCGTTTGTTTCGTTCCTCCTCCGCAGCTTTCTTCTCTCGTTCCCATGCTTTCCTCTCCCTTTCCCAATCGGCTCGTTCCCGTTCCCTCTGTTGCCTCTCTTCCTCGTGTCTTCTCCTCTCTTCTTCGAATTGACGGCGCTCTCTCTGCTCACGGAGAAAACGCGCTTTCTCTTCCTTCTGCTTCTTGATACGCATCACATATCCGATGGGAATGGTGTCTTCCTTGTCGTCTTCTGCAAACCTGACGCCACGTTTGGCCGTAGGACTAGTAGGGGAAGTCGTTGTGGCCTCAATTCCATCGGAGAGTGGCACCGCTGAAGACGAAGAGGAGTCTGTGTGAGTACGGAGGGGCGACGATATCATGATTTGGGGGGAAGGTTTAGAATGGGAGGCTGTTGGAGTATTGAGTACCGTTATTTGTAGACAATAGATTGATCTTACCTGAGACGCTAGACGAGACACTTGAGGGCGGTGACGGTGAATCAATAGGATAAAGCAGCTCTGACGTAGAAAGGGATGGGCCGGATGGGGGGGGCACGGGGGGTGAGGCAGGGAAAGTTGCTGAGATTGGCGACATTGGGAGGTCTGCCATCGCTTCAATGGCCAATGAGAATTCCAACGCTGCAACTGCGAACGATGAGGTAACTCGTTGACAAGTGAATGTTTCATCGATCGGCAGCCATACGGAGAGTCGTTCCTCGAAGGGCGGGCGATTTACCCATTGACGTAGACCCAGGCTGAAGCCAGAAACTATGTCTGTTTTGGATGGTGCAACCTCGTCCGCAGGTGGTTCTTTCGCAGAAATAAGAGCGGGAACCTTCTTGGAACGAAAAGGTCTTATAGATTCCTCTTCCCACTGAGTCAAGGGTTTTTGTTCCCGAAGTCGCTCTAGAAGCTTTCGTTTGTGCATGACAACGGCTAAAGTGTCCGACCTTGGTCGACTGCGTGGATGACTACATGACCGAGGAAATAAGGGCACGCCGCGTTGCTGGACGAAAGGCGATGAATAAGGTTGATGTTGCAGGCCGTTCTGGACAATAGCCCGTAGCACTTCCCGAGCAGAACGTGGAGAATGTTCATCCTCTTCATCATCCTCTTCCTCCTCTTCCGATTCCGAAGTTTCCGAGGCCACCTCAATTCCTCCGAAAGGCACCTTGCTAGTGACCGGGGGCTGGACTGAGGTGGGCGGCAACGTCCAGCTAGGATCTTGAATGGGTGAGTGGGCGACTCGCTTGATACTCCCCGACCTGTTTCCCAACCACGAAATCCATGATTTTCCTTTTGCCCGTCTCTGATTCGTGAGAGGAACGTCGTCGTGAGTCTGCAAGCTGGCAGACCCCGTTGAGGATGCTGAAGATTGACCGGCACTGAGCTGAGGAGTAGGAGGAAATGAATCGTAGACAGTCGGGAGATTTGCAGTATTCACAGTCGCCCTGATGTTCTTCTTCTTAGAAAGAGAGAGATTCGTGTAGGACCGACGGGCGGGATTTTGGCCTGAAGACTGTGTTGAATCTGACTTGTCCCGTTTGGAGGAAGAGAAAACAGCAGCGATACGACGCATGAGTTGAAGGAAGAGTTGAGAAGGAGTCAGAGGGGCATTTGGTGTTGGAAAAGTGACCTTGCTGGGAGATTCCAGGGGGAAATCTATCGGGTGTCCAGCAAGGAGTGTATTGGATGGGAAAAAAACACGGGCGGCTTGACCGGCTCAAATTGATCAGCAACGTTTGATCGTCACCAAAGTCACCGTGCCGCACGCAGGTGCCAGCCACGACCTTGCTGTTCATGTCCCTTGTATACAAATTCCGTCTGCTGAGTTGCTGTCGAATCTCTTACTCGACTACGGGTACAATACTGCATCATATTGTACAGTCAGGTTCGGAGTTTGCTTCCCGTTTCCTTCCACCATCGTGCAAGCCTTCGTTCGTACTTTTCCACCACACCACACAGGTAATCCTCGCTTATCCCGACCCATTGCGCTCCTCGTCGAACGACTAGTTCCATCTCTTCGTTCATCGTTCCAGTCACATCCCGCGAATGATGAACAGTGTATGACTCTCCGGGCCGCACCCGCTTTTCGTCACCTGTCGATACATCCGTTCTATTGAATTTAGGCCGGGTCGGGATTCTACTCTCGGGCATTTTTTGTTGATTCCGTCCTGTTTCCCTTGGCTCCGCGAGAGCGAAGTAATTCTTCAACAGCTTGTCACCTGCGCGACGTCATCAATGGATATCATGGTGGCCAGACATCGGTGTTCACTCACCATTTCGATCATCGTCCGCCGGAGGGAGTAATGCATGTTCGCAAAACGAGAGGTAATCGTCAATCGCCTCGTCGCTCAATTCATCTGCAGATCTACAACCATTTGTCGGTTGAGTGAGCCAGATCTCATTCATTCATGTTAGGACTTACGTTCCCATTCCAAACTCTGATGACCCTCCTTCCTCGAGCTTCTTTACCATTTCAAGAAATTCGCCTGGAGCCGGTAGAACACAAGCCGGGTCGTTAAGATCCTGAGGCGACCTACTGCCGACTAAGATTAAGGGACCAGAAACAGATATATGACCCACCTATGGCTCCCGTCCAAGCCGTAGACCAACTTCAAAACGACAATGGTTGCCGCCACAAAACTCAACTCGACTGGGACATCATCGAACTTGTGGCTTTCTGGATCGCTCGTCTTAACTCTCTTTAACTCCGGCACGAGCGAATGATGAAGTGCGAGTGGTAGCGAAAGAACCCGCGATAATGTCTTTGTGAGGCAATATAGTGGAGCTTTGCAAGGAGGTTCATGAGAGCCGCCCAACATGCGAAAAAGAAAATGAACTCACGGGTTCCGCCCATAGACAATGTTGCTCGCCACAAGATAGGAGCGGCGTTGGCCTCTGGAGTGACCAAACTATACTTGCTTGACATGAGCCTTGCAAGACGGCAAGTAAGCGAATGTAACGCGAGGATGTTCGGGGCATGCTGCCGTCTTATCAGCTCAAGAACGCTTCCCACCGAGACAGGGCACTCACAGCAGGAGATAGCGCTTGTATATTATGTTTGGTCAGGTGCGATACCATGTCTGTGGGAAGCAGCCGCACTGGATCCAGGTATGGTAGCTCATAACGCTCGATATATCTGCTTCATTAGAACCACAAAAGACTGGGCAATCAAAGCACGTACCTCGACAGGTCCCGGTATAGCAGAGGTATCCGCAAAGTCCAACAAGCAATCATGAGAACGGCAAGATTATTTGCAGGTGCCTCATAAGCTGAATGATTCCTTCTCCTGCGCGGTATCGTTTCGGGTTTATCGACCTCTTCATCGTCGGCTTCATCGTCACTATCACTTTCACTCTCGGAGTTCTGCCTTAGGATTTCTGCAAGTTCGGGATCTTCTGTATCGCTCTGATCCGGATCGTGGGGTCCTTCATCATTGCCGTTGTCGGAAGACGAGTCATGGGGGGCATCTTGGGTAGCTGAGGCTGAACCATCGCCACGCGCCGAAGAAGGTTCATTCGATTGATTTGGTTCCTGCTGTTGTCTTGCATGGTGATAGGGCTCGGCCGGTGGTGGGTCTGGCAACAGACTTAAATGCAGCGCCCAGACATCCCGGCAAACCACCTCTCGAATGAACCTCAGAAATGGACCGTAATGAGTGGCCGTGCACCCTTACATACCTCAATTTCGGGAGGAATGTTCAAGAGCCGGACGAGAGCAGCCACTTGCTTTCTCAAAATGAGTTGTTGGCACTGAAAATACAGATACCGTCCTCGCATGCCATGGTATACTGGGGTAGTTCGTGAATATCGAGAGGAATTGCGTGAAGCAAATACACACGGACATTTCGGGTTCGCCCTCCTCTTTCTTCCCTTTTTCTCCCGGTCTGACTTGAGAGTCCGTTTCTTGAGGGCGTGTATTCCCATATCTTCAGCATCGTTCGTTTCACTGCGATAATTCTGTTTGCTGGGAGATTAAGATTGAACGTGAACTGTTCCTCTGGCCGATTTATCATACCTGGAGAATGTGGCCTTCACTACAAGCGATAAGACCACTCGAAGGCTCTTTATGCCATTGCTTCGATCGACACACTGGGCACCGTTTCCGAGGCGCCATGAATATTTGAATACTCGGACACTGATAGAGCTGAACAGAAATACGCGATTACCTAATCACAGAAAATTGTCCTTTCGCGCAGTGCGCTGGCGGCAAAGCATTCCTCCACGCCTTCACTTCGCTTTCACTTCTGCCACGACCCTTCTGTCTCAAAGCTGTCTTACACTCCCTGCACTTTGGCAGGGTACTCTACGTAGCCATGAGGCTTCCAACTCTCTTCACAATTCTCGCCCTCATCGTGACTGTGGTTCTAGCGTGAGTTCCATCTGTGCCTCCGTGCGAGTCAACTCTGACAAGTGTCCAACAGCTGGGAAAAGGTTGGGAAGTTGACTGAATAGCTCCTCACGAGGCTCTCACACTCTTTTGTCTATCATCAGGAAGACCACGAAATTTTTGATCTTGTTAGTGCCGTTGAAGCCTCGGAGGGCAAGGGGACGACATTCTACTCTTGGCTCGATGTACCCTCCACAGCATCTACTGGAGAGATAGCGAAAGCCTACAGGAAACTGAGCATGCAGTTGCAGTACGTCCTCCTATTGTCCTCTCAGCATAGTCTAACTCGCGTCATAAGTCCCGACAAAAACCGCGGAAAGAAGAACATTCACGAACGCTTTGCCCGGCTTGGAGTGGTATCTACGATCTTGAGGAATAAAGAAAGTCGTAAACGGTGCGCTGCGCGTCCTACCCTAATGATAGTGCTTCGTTGAGACTCTTGACAGATATGACTTTTTCTACAAAAATGGCGTACCGAAATGGAGAGGGACAGGCTATTACTACTCGCGCTTCCGACCTGGACTTGGTGTAAGTCTCGACGCCCACTGTAATCTCAAACCCTCGGCTGACGAAGTGTAGACCGTAATGGTGTTCCTGATCATTTTGACCTCAAGTATGCAGTACTTGGTGCAAAGGATGACCTATAAGCGCGACCTTGAACGGATAGATCGTGTGACAAGAGAGGCTAGGTTGGCTGCTTGGGGAACAAAGATGATACCGATCGAAGGACAAAGAAAGGTGCGAGAAATTTAGCTACACCACACGCCTTTCACACTCACACTGTCTCTGAAAGGTCAAAGTGAACCTCGGAGGTCCAGTCCGTTATGATGAAGATGGTTATCCTGTTGCTGGCAAGATGATCGACATGGTAGTTTCTGGCGATGCAGTCTACGTCGTAAGTCAACTTGTACCATCATGCCCTGACCGCAAACTCATTCTGTTTCTGTCATCACAGCTGGATCCGTCTGGTGATATGCACCCGGTCGACTCTTCGACTGCCGTCCCGCCTGCGTTTGGTCGAACTTGGTTTATTTCGCTCGTTCGTCTGGCCTACCAAAGGATGACGACAAAAGCCAAGAAGGACGACGAGAAGGCAGATGCTCGTATTTCAGAGTCGGAATACGAGGAGGGGTATGATTCCTCGGCAACATCCGACACGCCCGGGAGCGGCGCAGTGACCCCAAATGGCAAAGGTGTGCCCCAAGCCGCAACCAAAGCTGGCGGCAAAAGGCGCAAGGTGGTCAAGAGGCGTTGACACTACTATATGGGGGATCTCATCATCTTCGGTAGAGCAATAGATTAGTATCAATGGATCATTGGATGGATAATTCTGGTAATTCCTGAAACGCCCAGCTGCTTCCACTTGCGGTTCATGGCTTCAGACTGCCAGCCGCCCCCGAACTCCAGCAAAGTCCAATTGAAGTTGTACCAACCCAAAGTTGTTGATGACGCGTCGAAACGCGTCGAGTTTTTACGTAGAGGACGCGGGCACGTGCGACAGAAATCTGTACATGTGCCGGTCATTGTACGCTTGTTGAAAGTCCGAGCTACCTCCTCTCTCCTCTTCTCTTGATACCAAACTGGCCTCTTGATACCCCCGTTGTGCACAGGCATGGCAGAACTAGACAGAGAAAGTTCGTCTGGCTCTCTGTGGGACCAGTTTCCCAGCGAAGATGAGCAACTCTTCCGCGAAGTGAAACTGTCAGAGGATGATCCGCCAGACAACGCGCCACGCAAGGGCCAGGACGATACTAGTGAAGATGAAGATGGAGAGCAGTATGAAGCGGAATACGACTCTTTAGTTGCCGAGTTGTCTCAGGCAAAGGTGCGTGCCCATATCAGTATTCGGTCATCCCCCTTCACCCCTACAACCATCTTCCTCTTGCAGCGTTCCTCGTTTCGATACTCCTCACCAGAGCCAGAAATAGATCCAGAAGATGATATTTCTGCTCTAATTGCCGTGTACGACATCTCAAACCTCGGTAAGTTGGCGAAATCTTCCCGACAATATCGTAGCCGACTCACACTCGATCCGCTCAGTGTCAACTCAGCCTTGTGAATCCACATCTTTCACGACGAAAAACAGCTCTGAAGAAACTCTCGTCGCGTCAAGCAGTAGTAATGCAAGCACAAGGAAGCGATCCCGAGACTCTTTCGAAACAGCGGTGCCGGACGAACCCCCTTCGAAATTATTGAAAACTGAAAATGACGCAGCATCTGGCCATCGAGACTCAACCGATCTGTCTATTGCGGAGCCATACTATGCAGTGGTGCGGCCGCTATGTCCTCATCATGCAGAAACCCACAATAGTAATGAAACTCACAGGCACATTCCCCAGCATGGCAACCTATCTTTGACGAACTCCAACTCCCATTCGGCGTACTATGGGAGATTAACCGCCTTGTATCTGCGGACAAGCTCTCATTCGACCGAGTTGAGAGGGAAAAGATTGAGGAGCTGGCACGTCTAAAGACGAATTCCCGGGCTGCACCATTAGTGGAGAGGATTCTTCTTGGGAAAGAGGGAAAAGCCACTGGTTCGCAACTTCTCGGCCAACCCTCTCCCTGGCCCTCATGTTGTTGTTTTTTCTTGTTCCGTTAGACTCGACGGAAAGCGAGAGTCCGGATGGTCGCCCGGATCCTTTCGCAAAAGAGAGGTTGTCAAAGGTATTCAAGCTGAAATCTACGCTCTTTTATTCCTAATCTTCTCTTCAGTTTCCGTATACAGAGCTCGATCGAGAGGAGGACGAATTTAACAAAGGCAACACATACGCGTGCCTGGGTTGCCTTGACCATGATCCTTGGTATGGTGGTAAGGTTGTGTTTCGAGCAAAAGTGAGGAACATAGCTTCCGAGTACGCCAAAAATCCGAAATTCAAAATCGTCCTTGAGCGTCCCGAACTAGGTGCTAGTTATCGTTTCTCAAGTAAGTGGGAGCAATTTGTGTATATGTGAAACACTGAAGTTCCTCTTAGGACGTCACGGCTCCTCCTCCTTCATTCGACTGAAGGTTCCCAGAGATTTATACACTCCCAAGATGTCCCCTCACCTCATCAAGTTCCTGATTCAACCGGTGGTTGTTTGCGGATCAGTATATCGATTAGTACTTGAGAAGGATAAGACTATATTTCTCTATCGAACGAACGAGCTGGTCTCTGGTCTAGCGCGAGCTCCTTTACTTTCGCGTCGTCTCATGTTGAGTCTGGAGGGATTTATAGAGTTGGAGAACCCAATCGAACTCAACAAAAATCAGGTTCGTATTCTCGTAATAACACGAACACCCGCTTACAGGTATCTGCCCGAAAGGCAGCAGCAAAATGGGCCGCCCGGTTCGCACTGGGGTTCTCCACATCTGCTCCAGGAGTGAAGTTGTTGGAGAAGAACATCGTCGAAATCGACGACATTGGTTCGTTTCAGTTCCTACTCCTCTGGCTAAACGCGAGTTCTAACTCGTAAAGAGAACAGTATCTCCGGAAAAGTCTGAAATGACTGATGGTTCAGGTTTCATAAACCAGTACGCGTTGCGCTTGTTATACCACAAATTCAGTAAGTCGCGTCAACCTTACACTCATGGCGTTTGGCTTATGTATTCGCGTTCAAGACTGGGATGAATGGCCAACTGCAATACAAGTCCGGGTTGCTGGGGCAAAGGTACCTCAAGTCCTTCCAATCTTGCATCGGAGAGGTCTTTCTGAGTTGTAACCCCCGCAGGGTATGCTCCTGCAACACCCCGAGGACACTGACCTCGTCCCTCGGATTTGGATTCGGCCCTCGCAAACCAAGATCAAGTACGAAAGCAGGTCGGGAGACGAGGCGCGCCTTGTCATCGATATCCTCCGGTCATGTCACTCCCGAACGCATTGCAATCTCAGTGCGGAGACAATAATCAATCTAGCGGAAAACGGAGTCCCGGCGAAGGTTTTCTGTGGGCTTCTGGACAGCAGCTTCCAGCGAACGATGACTTCACTTACAACCTGGGAAGGCGATGATGCCATGTTCGAGCTGTGGTCTACATTGGAACGGTTGGGAGGTGTCATGGCAGCTCGAGCAGCTCGAGCGCAGCCCGGCCTGGCTCGGGTGAAAGGTCATTCCTCGCGGGACGCACAGATCGACGAGGACGAGGACGAACTGGACGATATTGATATCGAAGAGACTTCTGTTGCGTGGTGGAATGACGAGATCTCCGGCCAGCCTTCTTCTTTGGAAGAGACGGTGATGGCGCTGCTCGACTTCGGGTTTACTCCCGGAGACTGTGCAGTCCTGCTGGAAAAGCTGGGACAAATTATCACCAGTCAAATCCGAAATTTTTGGCAGCAATGCAAGATTGAAGTCCCAATGTCGTGTACGACATTCATTCAACCTGGTGAGTCTCTTTTGTCCGACGATACGTAGGGCAAACTAGTAAAGCCTTGATACAGATCCCCGGGGGTGTCTTGACGAAGGACAGGTTTATTTCAAGAGCGCACATCGCAACCTCTTGACCAGGGAGGGATTGGTGACAGATACCATTATCGGGGATGTGCTGGTCACTCGTCATCCATGCAAACTCCCAACTGATGTGCAAAAGGTGAATTGCATTCCCCAAGTTCACGATTTTACGTGCCTGTTGATATAATCGTAGTGGGAAGCCGTAGACTGTCCACAGCTCCGTAACTACACGGGCATAATATTTTTTTCTACGAAAGGTTCACGACGAGCTGCGGACTATTTGGGGGGCGGTAGGTCGATTGATTTGCCGAACGAATCGAATGTTTTAAACTTTCGGCGACAGGTGATTATGATGGAGATAAAGCATTGCTCATCTACGATCCTGTGCTTGTGGACAGCTTCGACAATGCAGACATCAAGTTTGCAGACCCTCGGGATGACATTGAGAAGGATTATTTCTTGAAACACACGGAGAAACTTTCTGAACTTTTGGAAAGAGCTCAGCCCACTGTAGAGCAACCGCTAGCTCGCATGCACGCGTTACAGGGATACCTTCTTGGGGGGTTAAAAGATCCCTCTCTGGTTGGACAGTACTCCAATATGCATGACTACGCAACGTACACGTTGGGTTACTCACATCCAGAAACTATTCGACTTGCACATATGTAAGTCCTCCCCATTTTGATTAGTCAGATAACGACTTACTCCCGGAAGGTTCTGTCGGACGCTTGATGGTGCAAAGACTGGGCTCACTGTACTTGCACCGAAAGTAGCAGCGGATCGTCGCCGGTATTACAAGGGTACCATGCATTGGAAACGGCTCAAGTCAGGATCTAGCTCTGAGCAAACTGATGTCAAACGCCCCAAGTCGTTAAGTCCTTTCATCATGGACGAGATAGCCAAGCACGCCGAAGCAACGGCAAAGCAAGCACAGCGGGGGTTTCAAGAGAAACGCGGCAGCATGAAGGGACATGTACCCGACCCACACCTGATCGCCCCATGGAACGAGGCCCGAGAACTGGCAGAGCGATGGAATAATCAACAAAGGCGTGACGACATGAAGAAAATCGAGAAACACGTTATCTACATGTATAACAAGCACCGAGAGCAGGTGAAACGCAATTGTCGTGCTACCGGATCGAAGGCTTTCGCGGGTGCGAAGACATTCACAGATCAACCTATCGAAGCTCGGCAGAATCAGCTGCGAGAGATGTCCAGGGAGTTTGCGGCCTCTCCAAGTTTATCAGAGGTAAGTCTCACCAAGGCGGAGCTCGACCGCCTGAGAGCTTCGTTCGCGTATCTCCATGACTCCCAGGTTAATAAAGGCCGCCCAAACGGCGGCTGGACGCGATTCCCCTGGGATGTAGCGATGCGCGAGTTGGGCGCGATCAAGGCAGCGGCCCTTGGTCCATCGAAGACGGTGCGCGGAGAGTTTTATCAGAAGTTTTCTATCAAAATTCGGCGGAATCGTAACTCGTAGGTGGTGGGGACATGTTGGCTTTGGAAGTGTATGATTTTCTTGGATCGGAACAATATGGGAGAACTGTATACTGTTGTAGATTACAGGGATTGTCATTTATGATGTATTCATGGCGTCGAATCTACACGAGCTCGGTTTCGCAGCTTTGTGTTTTGAGGTTGATTTGATCTTCCGTGGCCTGTCTCTGACCCGTCTAGCGGCAATACGTCAGTGCTGTTTTCAATTCCCACGATATGCAAAGCCAAAGCTTGCCGGACTTGCCTCTGTCCTCCACGTCTGAGTGACCGCCCTTCTCCACTTTCTGCCCTCATTCAATTTGGTTCCTTACCATGGCATCTGGGAGACAGGTCGCACTCACCTCTAACTATGGTGTCACTTCTTCTTCCGCCAAAGTTCCCATGTTTCTCCAGAAACTGTACAAGTCCGTACTCGTTTTCAACCCTGCGTTCATTAACTCAAGAACATGTCACTTTACAGGATCGTGAGCGACCCATCTACGAACGATGTGATCTGCTGGTCAGATACAGGAGACTCATTCTTCAGTGCGTAGCCAAATATCGTGGCTGAGAAGTTACTAAAATGCCACACAAGTTCATGACCATGAAAGACTCGCTAAAGAACACCTTGGCCACTGGTTCAAGCATAACAAGTTTGCTTCGTTTGTGCGCCAGCTCAACATGTACGGTTTCCACAAAATACCGCATCTTCAGCAAGGAGTATTGAGAAGTGATTCGGATGCAGAGCATTCTCAGTTCGCACATCCTGACTTCCATCGTGGCCAGGAGCATCGACTCATCTTTATCGAACGAAAGAAACAGCCCGGGAGCAGCAAAGATTCCAACGCTCTCGATCTATCCCTTGGCGTCAACCCCAACAATGCGCCGCAAACGTCCTCTACACCTACACAGCAGCTCGATTGGCACTCCGTCGTCTCCGGAATAAATTCTATCCGGCGGCACCAGACGAACATTTCGAATGAGCTGGCCGAGCTCAAACGCTCAAATCAAATCCTCTGGCAAGAGACCATGGAGGCTCGCGGGCACCACCAGAGGCAGCAGGACACCATAAATCGCATAATCAAATTTCTTGCCGGCGTTTTTGGTCAACAAGTGAATGCTTCACCGAGGGAAAAAGACGAAGGACGGTCGAGTCCACATCCTGTCGTACCTGGAAGCCGTTTGATGATAGAGGGAAGGAAACAAGGGAGCAAAGTGGAGATCACAGAGGTCCAGGATGAAGAGAACATGAGTCCTCGTGACTCACAGGGAGAATCGCCAGGTATTGATGATCTCCTCCGAAGTGTCGCCTTTCTGAGATGTATTTGAAGGACCATACATGGTCGAAACACCCGCCACAACTATCTCTCGACCACTCTCCAGAGCAAACTCTGAAGTCGACACGCCAACCCCCAAAGATGTTCCGTCGTTTCCAACGTCGTCGCTTCTGGAATTCAACAGTCCACTCATGGATACCTTCACTTCTGCAACCTCGAACCGAAAAAACTCGAACGCTAACGCCAATAATTCCATCATCTCCACCCAACCCCGTTATCCTGCGGCTGATATCACCCAAGAAAGCCTGAATGGACAATCACTTCCAGCTCCCTCCTCTCATTCTCCCCCGTTCGATGTCAAATTCCAGAATGCGTTGAGCCAACTTTCGGTGTCGGAAATCCAACAACTCTTCGCTTCGTTGTCCTCTCAAACCAACGCACCCAACGAAGCTTCCTCCATCATTAACGGATTCCAAAACCAGGATCATCTACAACCATCTGCTTCCCAAATTACGCCGTACAAAGCCCCGTTTGATTTTGGACTGCTCTCGCCGAAGGGCTCTCAGGATTCTGGGAACGACGGCCTGGTTTCTCTCGAGAACGTTCCTTATCAACTTGACCAGAACTGGAGGGTCGCAGGTGATATAGAGAAGGAGGTCAGCGCAGTGAACACTGGTATCGACTCGTTGATAGAGACTCTTGGGCTGAATCCCGCCCTCTTGGGAGACACCAGCAGCATAGAAGGGGTCGGCCCTCCGCATCCAGATACCGATCCTACCTCCCTCCTGCATTCCAGCGGGCTGGCAACGGACGCGAGCGTGAATACCTCAGAGCAAGGGGCGGATGAATTTTTCGGCTCTTATCTCTACGACCCTTCCCTCGATTTCACTGTACCTAATGCTACCACCAACCCAACAACCAACCCCGCTGTTCCAGCTTCTGCATCTCCCGCCACGACTAACCCCACTGTCTTGGACACCTCTCAACCTAGCCCCTCGGCGGAAACTACTGGTCCAAAAGGACGGAAACGTCCAAATCCGAACGAGGTCGCAATGAAACTGTATTTACCCCCGAACCCCCGTGCTAAAAAGCAAAAGAAGTAGTGACACGGGCACGACTCTTTAACGTTCCTTTCTGTATCCTTGTGCTTTAGTGGTTTACTGATGTTTTCCCCCTTTGCTGAATCGACCTATCCTATTGCGTACCTCTAGTATCACAACACTGTAACTTGGCTAGTCAAATCTATGACAACCTGTAACACTATATTATCTACAGATAGACGAGCTAGGAGTTCTGGTCAGTGAAAGAGATGCCATGAATTTATTGAAAGGAACGTGCTACTTGTATGAAATAAGACCGTATGCAAATCCTGGGGCTATACAGACGATCCATGTCCGGCTCGTCGATCCATCTGATGAGACGGGGAATGATAATGATATGCAAGGCCGAAGGGACTAAAAGCATTGACACATTGAGATAAAGATACTAAGGAACAAGAATGAGTGTGGAGGGATATCAATCCGATAACTTAAGATTAGATGAAAATATCGCATGGTATAAAATCAGAGGTAGGAAGACCCATGTTCAAAGCTCACTACGATCGCTGAGGATTCTGAAGTGGACAAGTACAATCAGCATACACGAGTATCGTCGTCAGTTCAACGAGTGACTCACCAATGGGGGATAATCATCGAAGTTTGGGGGGAGAGTGCCATTCATCGCATATCTCGAAACCCTGGCATCCTCCTCTTGGGTTTCTTGAATGTAGCGGGATGGAGGTTTCGGCATGAGCGGGGGAGGCGCATTTGACGAGGCAGGAGGAGATGATGGCGAGGGTGACAGTGAGCCATTGACACCGTTTGTGTACCCGTTGGTTCTGGGAGGGGGCGTCACACTTGCGCGAGAATTCTCTGCCTCGAACCTCGCCCGCAACATGGCCTTTTCCTCAGATGCGGTAAGAATCCTCGATCCGCTACCACCTGCAGCCGGAGGCGATGGTGCAGGCCGATAAGATGTATGGGGGTTAGGCGGGGATGTTCCACGGGGAGGTGGTGTTTTCGTCTGAGCTCTTGGATTCGCTTGGGCATCCTGCGCGGCAAACTTGCGTCGGAGGGCTTCCTTCTCTTGAATTGCCGTTTGAATGCTTGCGCTACCCTCTGGGAAGGGTGGCGGTGGCGCATCGTTGTAAGATGCTTGCTGTCGTGCTGCTGCAGCGTCTTGCTCCTCATATGCACGTCGTAAACGATCCTTCTCGGCCAGCTGCATGCGAGCGTCGACGGGAGGGCTGGATGCCTCAAAGGGAGGGGGCATATCGTTGGCAGGAGGCGGTACTGAGGAGGAGGACGAGCCCCCAACATCAGCAGGGGAAATCTGGGTTCGTGCAACAGCCTCTTTGGCTTCATTATAGCGACGAAGAGCTTCTTTCTCTTGCTCAGCGTTAAGGAAGCGGGAAGGTGGAGCCGACGAGGACCCCCCAACATCGGTAGCAGTGGTGGGTGTATTTTGGGTACGTTCAACAGCCTGCACCGCTTCCTGGTAACGTCGAAGAGCTGCTTTCTCCTGTTCGGCTGACGGATATTGAGAGCCTGAAGTTGATGACGACCCTCCCATATCCGTCGCCGGATTCTGGACACGATCAACAGCTTGCTTAGCTTCATTATAGCGGCGAAGAGCCTCCTTTTCCTGGTCTGCAGAAGGGAAAGACTTCTTGTTGCTCGCTGAGCCGTTATCAGAGGGCCTGCTGCTAGGCGGAGGGGATTTGCGGTGCTGCTCAGTGGCGGAGAAGGCTTCACCTTGAGTGCGATTAACAGCGTCCTGAGCTTTGTTCCACAACTTCAACTTTTCTTCTTCCGCTGTAGGCCATGCTCCGCCACGAGATCGTGTATCCGAAGTTACAGAGGTTGGCGAAGTTGTTTGTTGTGCCTGGTTAAGGGTCAGATTTGAGAAGTACAATGGAATGGTGAAGGAGACTCACTGTGCTTGGGCCTGTCACTCCTCCTTGGACCTTCTCCGCCTTCGCCTTTGCACCTTCATAGAGCTTCAACTTCTCTTCTTCGGCGGTAGGCCAATTGCGGGCACCGGAGCCAGATGCCGATGGACGGCGAACTTGGGTCTCGCGCTCGGTGGATATATTCAACTCAGGTGCATTGGTGACGGTGAAACGATTAGAAGCCGTCGCACTTGGGGTACGTCCCGGTAACGTGGTGTTTCTGACGTCGTCTGCCCGAGGAGATGTTCCTCGTCCCGACTGTGCATGGCCGAATTCGTCGGGGCGTGCATAGTTTGCAGCATTGGCGGTAGTTGGACGCGACTGCGTCGGCGCAGGGTCGACACGAGAGGGTAGAATTTGCTGTGGACCGGGTGCTGTCAATGACAGACTAGGAACGGGTCCAATACGCCTAAAATAACTGGTTAAAACTGATGCAACAAGACCATCGCGTGGATTATCACCTGACGGCTTCTTGAGAGACATTTCTATAGACATCACATCAGTCAATCGAATATGAGGGGAGCAATCTGGAGCAATGTGTATTCACTTTTGCCAATTCGAGAGGACCACCGGGAGATCCATGACCAACGGTCCCGTTCCCAACAACGCTTTGACGCTGAGGATGTATGTGATATCGATATGCCTTGCGGTGTTGAGACTTGTCGTGGTGTGATTGGGAGACACGCCGCAGCTAAGTTCCGCTGTCTGTTTCTCGCCGCCATATATGTTGAAGTTCACCGGAACTTTGTTTTCATCGATTGTGGTCGTTCGGACTTGGGGGGCAGTCTTCTTGCCAGACGCATAAGGCCCCCCACGGAAGACAGTTGACTCTCTGAGAGAAAGTTCAAATCCGCGAAGGAGAACAGTATTGGTGCTGTCAGATCTCAGAGTGGCCATGACAGATATACGTTCTCCCGGTCCGAAGCACGTTTGATTTCGTTCGACAGTCAGGGTGACACCTTCATGAGTGATATGGCGGGTTTCTGGTTGGCAGTAAACGGGCCATGTAGAGTGAAGTTCATGCTTGTCGACGATTACTGAAGCTTGTGAGGATATCACGCTTGATTTTCTTCGGCGCAAGAAACCTCTGTAATTTACCTGGTCATTAAAACGGGGAAATGAAAAACCGTGGTGACCGCGCACCTTTTGCCCTTCGTGCAAACGCTTGCCAACAGTTCATATTTGATCCCGGCTGCATTGTCACGTCAGCGGCGAGTATACGGGAAGTGTGGTGTTGCGCAGAATTCACCTCCGCTCTCCAACGCAAGGCTGGGTGGAACAGACTCTGGTATTCGTATTTGAAAGGGAAAATCTTGCTGCCAGTGGTTGTGAATGTATTAGAATGGGTCGACGCTGAACTGATCGTCCCGGACTCACCGAGCGAAGCATCCCATATTCATCACTCGCCGTCCATAGAGTAACGGGGCTTGGGCCAACGAAGTCGTAAAATGTATTAGATAGGCCACCGCCGGGTATGGTTTCGACCTTTCGTAGTTCCACGCGTACCCATTTCGCCTTCACGCCTTGAGGACCAGCTCTAACTTCGATTGCCTATATGCGGTAAGTTTTCTGTATGTTCTGAGAGAGAAGGGTGACCTACCCCTTTAACGCAAGCTTGCTGACGTTCATTGCCAGGTGGAATGCCAGGGTATCCTGCGAGTCAAGAAAGAGAGAGAAGTTTGTAGAATTCTATGATGTGCACGAAGATGCCTACCATTGACGAAGTCAACGTTTGGCGGAGGCCGTAGAGTGCTGTATTTGTAGAGTCAGTGAGCTAGAAGACCAAAAATTGATCATAATAAGCCATACAGTTTGACCTGGGACATCCTCCAGGGTGGTGAGAGGGGAGGGCAAGCAGCAAGTGATGACAGCGGTCCACTGCGCCTACTTTGTTCGCATCACTGCCTTGTGACACATGTTTCGTTTTTCGCCCTGTAATTTCAACGGCCACATAGCGCCTTCAAAGCGCCCATGATGCGGCTAATTCAATTATCTGATGAACCCGAACGTCCTGATTATTATGATGGCGACAATTAATACAGCTACAACATCCAAGTTCAAAGGTGTGGGAAGGCGGCGACGAATGTAAGGTATGAGTGAGAACTAAAACTTGAACTCTTTCGTCTTTTTGTCGCGTTCCCTCTCTCTCTCCATCTTCTGCCTCTTCCGATTCGCACTCTCCTTGGCCACCAAGTCGGAGAAGTCCTCCTTGGAACCCGGGACGTTGACGGTACTTCGAGAGTGGGCATCGTACTTTCTCTTTAGCTCCTCCTCCGACATGCCCTCCAACTGCTCGGCGTCAATAGAGACGTCGACGCCGTTCTTACGCTGGTTAGAAAGCTAATGATCAGCAAGATTGAATTTTAGTGTAGTAGATGATACTCACCTTCGTGCCGCGCTCATCACCGAGCACGGGTATAGGAGCGCTGGCTACAGCCCCGACATCGTAACCCCGCTCACTTCCCATTAAGCCACGTACAGTTGTTTGCTTCTCGGGTACGACTTGATACAATGACCGGGGACCAGACGCCTCAGCCGCCTCCGACGGCGCTCGAGCAGCGTTCTTGCGGAGTTCGAGGAAGTCCGGTGTCTCCAGGCCGCCAGCGATCGTTGAGACGACGCTCGCCATCCCTGACGGGGTCTCCAGACCGGAGGGAGTTTGCATGCCGTCGGCGGGTGTAGGCTCGGCTTTCCTCCTCCTCCTCCTCTTCCTCCTCTTCACTCTCCGATTCCTCTGAGAATGACGAAAGTCAGTACGATGTAAACGATGTAACCGTGGAAACAATGACCTTCTTCGGGTTCGAGTTCGCCCCACAAGTCCTTGTCAATAGGCTCCCCCATCTATAAAAATCACAGTGAGAATTCAATACATTCACTGACACAAGCCAACTTACATCCCCGTCATTCGCCTTGGGCAAAACGCCAAAGACGTCCCCATATAGAGGTCGATTGTACTCGTCAAGAGGCGGTTTGCCCCAGCCACCAGGGTGGAAGCCCCACTGGGCACTGATCGGGAAGAGAAATCAGGTTATGACGCGTGATTGCAAGAGAAAAATGGCGTTGGCGTACCCCTCAGGTATGGGCGCATTGAGACCCGGTATTCTTAGCGTTGGGTAACTCGGAGGAGGTCCGAATCGTTGCATGCTAATGAGCCATGGGGGTGGAGCGAGTGGAGGAATAGACAAAGCTTCGACAAGTTCGGGGGACAAATCACCAGGTCGTTTTTCTTTCAATGATGTTTCGAACTCTTTTCCCTCGTAATACCTGCGTCATTCAATGTCAAATGGCTGTGGACGTGCCGCGAATACTAAGAACTCTCTCACATTTCACCAAAGCCCGTAACGGGCGGCTTTGTTTGGAACTTGAAGAATGCGTCATGAAGCTTTTGATAGTCAATATCCACTTTTCCCATCTTCGGCTGCACGCGTTCCCGGGTCTTGGCCTTGAGGGACATATTGGCTTCTTTCTCCTTGACCGCGTCCCGCATAGTCGCAATACCAGTATCGGCAATATACGAGGGTAACTGGAACGGGGGTTTCTCAATGCCACGTTTTCCCTGAAGATAGTCCCGTTTTGCGCTCCAGTGTATTGGTATGGGCACGGTGTTCCGATAACTTTTGAGATGAAGAAGGAGTCGCGGATCTGCAGCGGTGACATCGGTCCACTCAACAACCTCGGGTTTCTTGACGAGCTGCTTGAGTTCTGCAACGGTAAGCCGGTTCAATTTCCGCTGTTTCTTCTTGGAGAGAGGTTTTTTCTCCGTGTCTGAATCGGGCTCCGAGGCCATATCGTCGTCAGAGTAGATCACTTCGCCTTTTGAAGGCTCCTGATCCTTATGCTGAAGATTTCTCTGGTTAGTGGTCCGAGTTTCGAGCAATAATTGGCTGGCGTACTGAGGATTCTTCCGGGGGTAACTGGAAGCGGGCAAAGACATCGGAGAATGCTTCGAGGCCAGGACCTTTAACGTCCAACTGCTCAAACACGTACTCTACATTATTAGGAGCCGTTGTGGACCGCTGGTGTTCTTCTGGTTTCGAGTTTTCTTGTTGTTCTCCCTGCTGGCGATGTGAGTCAACCGGAACGACCAACACAGCGATGGAACACGCACCTGAGAAACTGCAGATGTCTTCTTTTGTTTCTGCTTCAGACGACGCAGCTGGTTCTTTGACTTGATGGGCTTCGTTTGTCCATTGACCTTGGGTGTGAACTCGTCTGTCTGCGCGACCATGGGGAGAGGGGGAGATAGCGTGGGAAGCAAATGTACAAAAATGGACATAGCGATGCAAGGGGACTGCGATGATCACGTGCCGTACGGGGTCCCACGACCGTGATCGTGCTGAACTTGGCGGCGGAAGGCTCCCCAAAAGTTAAGACCTGTTGAAACATCGCTTCCTGGGGTGACAGGACACCTCGGAGCATGTCGAAACATAAACAACAACGCAAACAGGGCGTCGGACATTTGATCGAGAATTGATAGCCCGCTACGAGAGTACTCTTTTACGGCGGACAATTGATTAGGTAAGTGGTGAGCGGTGTCGTTAGACTAGGCGCTGCAAGGGGCCAAGTTGAGCATGAAATTGTCAGAGTTCACCCGATTTGAGAGCTATTCGCCCTTCGCCCTTTCTTGTCTCCTGACACCGCCACATAAAATGCATTTCCCGAATATCTCTCGCCGGACCGACAGTGGTTTGATAGGAATTATCATATTGAGCGGCCGGACCCGCGGCGGATCTGGCCGGCCCTCAAAATCCAATAAATAGTCCTTTGAACTCGCCCCAGCAAAACATAATATTTCTCCTTCACACCACCACCACTACTTTCTTCTCTAATCTCTTTCACGATCATGGCCGCCTACAGAAACGATGTGAGTACCAATCCGTCCGGCTCCTTATATGGCGATTCTGACTTTCGTCGCAGCTGCTCGAACCCTTCCTCCGCCTTCCTCAGGTGATTTTTTTAACCGTCTGACTCAACCTCATCGGTCGCACTAAACCGCACTATCTTCTTTCCTTCACCGCCCTCAATAGGGAGACAAAGTCCAAGCTGAATGTGAGTTGACTTCGATCCTTCTACTCGTTATCATTTCCTAATGTGGTTGAATCAGATGTCTGGATCGACGGAGATGGTGGAGTTCGTTCGAAGACTACGGTCGGTGGCCACTATTATTCGGATCATTATCGTTCACTCATTCTCAACCTATCCTTTTACTACAGACCGTCAGCAAGAAGGTTACTGACATCGGCCAACTCCGTGTCTGGGACTTTGACGGTTCATCAACCAACCAAGCCCCTGGCCACGATTCCGATGTCTACCTTCGCCCTGCCGCTATCTTCAAGGATCCTTTCCGTGGTGGTGACAACATTCTCGTCCTTGCCGAGACCTACAACAACGATGGCACCCCTAACCGAACCAACTACCGTCACCATGCCAAGAAGGTCATGGACCAAGCGAAAGACGAGGAACCTTGGTTCGGTCTCGAGCAAGAATACACTCTCTTCGACGCAGACGGCAGCCCGCTCGGCTGGCCCAAGGGGGGTTTCCCTGGTCCCCAGGGTCCTTACTACTGTGGGGCGGGTATGTCATTCTATGTCATTTCCTATCTCTTATCTTTAGCACGGTCTCACGTGTGCTACAGGAACGGGCAAGGTCTTTGCGCGTGATCTGATTGAGGCGCACTACCGCGCCTGCCTTTATTCCGGAGTCAACATCAGCGGAATCAACGCTGAGGTCATGCCCGCACAGTGGGAATTCCAGGTCGGTCCCTGTGAAGGTATTTCCATGGGCGACCACCTCTGGATGGCTCGCTACCTGTTGATCCGTATCGCCGAACAGTGGGGTGTCAAAGTCTCCTTCCACCCCAAACCTCTTGCGGGCGATTGGAACGGTGCTGGTTGCCACACCAACTACAGCACCAAGGTCATGAGGGAGCCCGGAGGAATGAAGCACATCGAGGCTGCAATCGAGAAGTTGTCGAAGAGGCATGAGGAGCACATCGCTGTTTACGGAGAGGACAATGATTTACGGTTGACTGGACGTCATGAAACCGGCCACATTGGTGCCTTCAGCAGCGGTGTTGCCAACCGTGGTGCATCTATCCGTGTTCCCCGTCACGTCGCTGCACAGGGCTACGGATACATGGAGGACAGGCGACCGGCCTCGAATATTGGTCAGTCCCATTCATTGTGGAACCCGACAGTAGAACTGATTAGCCTCATTGACTTTCAGATCCTTACCGCGTCACCGGTATCATTGTCGAGACCACCTGTCTCCAGTAATTCATTTTGGGGAAGGGTTCACTGTAGGGGATAGCCTCGTGTAATATTTCATGGACATTCGCTACTAGCACACGAATAATCATAGATAGACGCATTCAAGACGTATTTGAATTGTAGGCCGGTCGTGTGACTCGTGAAGGGACCAATCAAGCACCCTCGTTTTGTAAGTTGGCTCTTTCCTGGACCACATCATGCCGGAGTATCCACTTTCATTCTCGAATTCATCAGTTTCGGATGAAGGGTCTTTCAAGTTACTCGAACTTTCAGCTGATCTCTGCAAAGCTGTGGAGGGTGCTTTAGCTACAGGCCAAGCATTGAGGTACGCGCAAAGAAGCACTCCTAATCTTGAGATCTCCTTAATGTCTTTCATATAGATTCAATATCAAAGGCGAAGCGACAGAGGAAGCTGTCCTTTGCACCGACGACCGAACATATGCCCTGCGATCTGTTAACTTGTCCAACACGGTTGTGGTCGCGACTGCACCGCCTTACGCGTCGGACGCGGGTTTTGCAGACGAAACCCTCGTCATACGCGACCAAGTGAACCAGATTCTGGAATTGACCCCAATAGTTCCCAAATTACACAAACTCACCACGCTACTCCGTGGAAAAGAGTATGACGAGGACCACGAGGACGAAGAAACGGAAGATGACACGGAGCAGGTACGACTGGGTAGAATCGACTCCTGGGGCGCTGATTCTAATGCTAGGTGCCCCGACAGAGGCTGAGTTATTCCGATGCCAAGAGTACCATCCAGGCGAGCAGTATGGAACTCGAACGCGGTCTGAGGGAACGGAGAATACTCAATGTGGACGGTGCGCATGGCAAATGCCTCCTCTTTCTTGCTCTTGTTCGCGAATTCAACGCCACCTACGTTTAGGTGAACTTCGGCCCATTGCCCCTGGGTACCTCAGCCGCATAATCGAACTCATCTTGAACTCTTTGGTGTCGTATTCCATCGATTATAGAGCCATTTCGGTCGAAAAGCTCTCAACGATTCTTATGGAGAATCACGAGGTGCCTAGTCTTATCTCTACTCAAGTCATGTCCTGGTTCGGCAATATTGAAGAGGGGAACTGGCGAATGAACGTTCAGAGCGTTATCAAGGAAGCGGGGCTCACTGTATTGAAATCCCACAAGGTGACATCTCTCATCAAACCAACCCTCTTTTGCTTTCAATTGATTCCCCACTGACCCGTTTATGCCTAGAGCGATCCCGTTGGCGTCGAGAAACTTACGGAGGAATGGCAAAGGATGGTAGGGGACACGTTTGCTTCGGAGGTGGCTCTAGAGCTCCTTGAAGTTAGTCTTTCCACCCCACTAGACCTTTTTCTCTTTGTTCACGGACACAATACAGGGCAACTATTTGATGAACAGGACCTATGACGGTCTGGACATGTTGACATACTTTCCCGCCTCCTCGTTGCCGATTGAACCTGCGCCGAGGTTCTCTGACCTATTTCTCACTCGGAGTCGATGGAAGGGCGAAGACATCGCGCCCTTTCTTTCTGATATTGCTGTGGATTCAAAAGAGCGGGATAAACTTCTTCTGAAGTATGCCAGGGCAACGACAACTCCCGAAGGCGTGTGGTATACCTCGAGGACCCAATACAATGGATGACATTGGTCTGCTTGATCAATGATATCTACTCAGGATACCTTTATGATTCATCCGTATGCTTAGGGTGCTTTGTATGACATTCAATCCCGCTTTATGCTTTCATGCTGTACTTTACGCCCCATTCGAGCACGGAAAGTGGGGATGAATGTGGGGCCCCGAAGTCACTTGGCATTGTGGCCACCGTCAAAAACGTTGGGTTAGAACTTAGAACGGCTTAGAATCTTTCAAAGCGTCTTTGCAAGGTACCCACTAGTACCCAATGCCCTTTCCGATAATTTTCCAGACTCGTGCATCTCGGTCAAAGCAAGCACGTCGTGAGATTGAGAGCTTCGGCGTTTCGGTCCCAAATGTCCACCGATTAAAACCGAAACCCCGGACATTCGGATGACTCGAGTTGACGATTAACCCTTTTTCCGACCCACCACAGGCACAATGTCCGAGAAAATCCCTCTACCCAAATTCTTAAAGGTCCTTACTTCCGGAAATGTTCCGGTGGCAAAAGCCATGAATGTCTCCAGCAAAATGTTTTATACCCTCTTTTCATCCACAGTGAATCCCGCAAAGCTAACTGAATCGGGCTAGATATAAGCAATGCAATACCGCAGAGCAGCTTTCGGAGTTGGACGACTTGAAGCTCAAAGCATATGGTGTAGACGAGAAGGATGTCAGAAAACTTGTGCTAGCAGCCGTGAAGAAGGCTGGATATGGGCCCAATCGCAGGAGGACTTCCGCTGAACACGGCCAGCCAACGGCATCGACCAGTTACATCCCACCGAGTCCGAGTACGGTAGATGCTCTCGTGCGCTTTTACTCCTCAACTTTCTGCAGCATCTCGTTTCTGAAGCGAACTATGGCTTGGCATAGACAACCCCCACGAAACGGAAACGAAAACGGAACGAAGACGTTAACGAGTTTTTACCCAAAGCTCCTGACGAAGCAGCTGGGTACGGAAGCCTTGACTTCAATGAAATTCTAGACGAGAAGGTACGATTAACTGCAGTAATAGTTGGCTAAACACTGACACGAAGTGCCAGGTACTGCGAACAAAGTCAGTAGTCATCAATCGAGCGCCACTCATGACATTATGGGCCACCATGGTCGCCGAGAGAATGGGTTTCAAGCGTGAAGAAGCTCTCAGCATAGGTATTGATACCCGCTCATTAATCTGTCACTTCCCGTCCATGAACCAGAACCATCTCGTTCTTTATTCAGCTTCCGTATACACTGAGATGAACGCAATCTCGAAAGGTGTCTCACTCGGCATATTTGAAGAGGGAAAAGGAAAGGGACTCGACGCTACGAGCGGAGGCACTCAACCCTACGTCGATTTCATCGGTCGAAGGTAAGTGATTCCCTCCATTACATCCGAGTAACTCCAAGTGACCTCGCTTCTTCATAGAGTGTACGTCCCCCTCAACAGATGAAACCATACTAGATTTCATATGACTCATCCACCTCTAAAGCCCACTTTACCAGACGCAAGAAGAGGACTGGCGAGCACTTTTACACAGCATACCAGTAAAACCCAGCGCAGCATTCGGATACATCTCACGTTCCTTTCGCCAAACCACTCCACACATCGCGGGTTCCCTACGACTTCTCGCTGACAGCTACTCACCGAATGAAATCAACGGCAAAGCTTGGTCCCTCTACGTCAAATTTCGTCCAGACGTCAACGAGTGGGGGAAACGATCAAAGGTTGAATGTTCAGATATCCTGAATCTGAGGAAGCCTGTCGGCGATGGGGATCCCGAGGGTGAAGGCACGAAGGATGAAAACACTCAAAACATCAAATACGAAGAGATAGATGAGGACTTGGGGCATGATAGGAAGAGACACAAGGGCTCCGGGTCGCCGGAAGGTTCTCCCCCATCGACAGACATCTAGGAACCTATCGTTAGAGGTGTGTGGATGACTTCGCCTGGGGTTACCCATATATACTAGATCTTCAAAGGGTTTTCTCGTTCGCCGGCAATGCAGACATTGTGCATTTTGGATTCTTTCGTGTGCCAACACGTCGAAGGTCTTACTTTCCTGCTAAACTTGTTTAGGGCTCGTGAACCTCTCTGACAATGTACTTGTGAAAAAAACAGAGCATGCTACACTAGGTGCACCATACAAGTACGTATAATGTGAATGTGTTCGAACAACGGAGATGGACCTCATTCAGCGCCTATGAATCGATGAGACCTCAAAATTCAGGGCGTGAAGGAAATATAAGGTCACGAAAACCCCATGTTGGTTATTCGGAACGAGGATCCTTGATTACAGACTAGGAGCATTCTATTAGTTCGATGTAGTAACTTTCCAGGAGCTCTATGATCTAGTTGTAATATTTATGGTATCCAAAAATACAGAGTGTCCCGCAATCTCCTACATTTTTTGAGCTCGTCGGTGCCTCTTACAAGTTGTTGATGACGGCGCCAGTGAAGTCAGAGGTGGTTGCAGATCCTTCAAGGAGAGGTGAGCCGTGAATTTCGCGAGATGCAGAAAGCAGAAGCCACTTACCACCCATATCGGCGGTGCGAACCTTGCCAGAGTTGATAACATCGAAGGTTGCAGTTGCAATGCTGTTTGCAATGGCGTCGAGGCTGAGAGTTTTTACACGTCAGATGGTTGGAAGTGTTGAATGTTCCGGGAGGTACTCACCCGAGATGCCTCAACATCATAGTCGCGCTCAGGATCATAGCGGCGGGGTTGGCACGGTTAGTACCCATTATATCGCTTGCAACGTGTCTGCATCCAGGCTCGAACAAGGCGTATTCCTGGGGAAAGAGTCAGCAGAAGTTGAGGTGATGGCGACAGCAAACAAACTCACCCGTCCAACGTTACAGCCGGGGACGATACCAGGTCCACCCACGAGAGCGGCGCCAATGTTGGAAACGATAGCACCGTACAAGTTAGGCATGACCATGACGTCGAACTGGCCGGGCTTAGCGACAAGCTGCATAGAGCTGCGAGGATTTGTGAGACGTGGAATCCGACTTAGACAGGGAGGAGAGAAAAGCCATACGTGTTATCGACGATCATGTCATTGAACTCAATGCCAGAGGACCTGTACTCCTCAGCAACGCGACGGAACGTGTTGAGGAACAAACCATCACCAAGTTTCATGATGTTGGCTTTGTGAACACAAGTAACTTTCTGCGTTGGGGTGGGTCATAGGTCAGTTCCGGCTGGAGAGGTAGACGACGTTTGCCGCGTGAACCGCACCTTCCTGTTGTTCTTCAAAGCAAAGTCGAAAGCGAATCGAGAGATACGTTCGGCTTTAGCACGCGTAGAAACCTTCAAGCTCTCAACAACACCGGGGTAGCTCTGGTGCTCCAATCCAGAGTACTCTCCTTCAGTGTTTTCACGAATGATGGCAAAGTCGACGTTTGAGTGACGGGTGGGGAATCCCGGCAATGACTTGCACAGGACGACCGAAGCGTAGATGTCAAGTTGCTGGCGCATGGCCACGTTCCATGATATATGGCCGGACTGGGAAATGGGGGTGAAAAGAATTCCTGTGATGTCGAATAAGTATTTGCATGGAGAGGAAACCTCAGCAAAGATCACGGACCTTTCAAACCAACCCTGTTTCTCTTCAAGCTGTCCATGGCTTGTCTGAAAAGGGCCTCTCCTGAGGAGGACATTCCAGAAACATCGTATTGCTCCCACTCAATGGGAGCATTGACGTGCTCGAAGATTTCCTTCACTGAGTCTGTAATCTCTTGACCAATACCGTCTCCTGGGATAAGAGTCACCTGTCGGAGGTAAAAGCGTCAGACATCTCGCTTCCATCGAAAGGGAACATGATGCTCACAGTATAGACGCCACCGTATTTTGAGGGTTGCTAGATTTCGGTGGAGATATAAGTGAATTGGCAGAAATTAAGCGGGTTTTCGTAGCCTACTGACTCTTTGAGTGACTTTCGGGAATCCGGCAGAGAGTGTAGTTGCAGTACGCTGCTGGAATCGAATTGTTCATGAGTAAAGGCGCGAAAAAATCAAGACTGGATTGAAGTACCGAGTTTGCGATAACTGGGCGGACCGTGGAGGCGAGAGCGTTACGGAGCATCGTGAAGGATGGAAGAGAGGACTGAGCACGGATTCTCACGGAAGAGGACGATAACTTTTTTGATGGCCATGTGGATGACGATCATTCAGGGTCATGTGATCTCTGACGGGACTAACATTGTGCGGCCGATGGCCCCTGGTCCGGTTCGAACTCTTTGAACTGTTTCCAAGTTCTTCAACGCTTTGCCTCTACAGGCTCATACCCTGAGCACCTCCCGCTCGTCCTCTCTTTATTTTAGACATGCCAGACCTCATAGATATCTCAGAGCTTCCTGACCCACCAAGAAAACGGACTCTCTCATTCTATTTCGTCTTTCTCCTCCTTGTCTTACCTCTGTGGTCCGCCGTACCACTTTCATGGGCTTATGTCCTGCATACCCTCATATACTCAAGAATAACCTCAAAAAATCTTGTCTTGTTCGCTTTCACGTTCTGCGAGGTGCGCACCAAAAGCTATGGGATTATTCAAGTCAGCTTACCCCTCTGAACCGTCTCCTGTAGGCCGGGTTCAGCGTCTATCATGCCATTTTGGCGTACCAGATCTCCGGACCATGTATACACCCTCCCGGAAAACTCGTAGAGCTCCAAATCGCATTTACTCGCGTCTTGAAAGCAGGCCTCGCGCAACTACCGGAGGAAGGTTTTGACGAAGAGACAACGGACTGTCCACGACCAGGAAGCCCTGCTGAAGAGATTGTGCAACTGGAATCCCATGATCCGCGTGCGATTGACTTCCGGAATACCCTCCGGACGTGAGTCGTCATCAGCTTTGTGGCAAACGGCACTAGACTCACCTTTTTCAGATGGTTTGGCAGGGTACCGTGGTCTTTAATCACCCTTCACGAAGCGCGCCAATGGCTCTATTGGTCTATGTTCAACAAGGATCTGCCTTCTCCCGAGAATATGCCTCAGGCGCACTGTGTCGCTATGGACGACGCGTTGTCCCAGCTGCAGAAGCGTCTTGGGAAGGAAATTCCTGAAGGAAAATCTTCTCAAATCAAACCTTTACGACTCACCTTGGATCCTGTCACTATCCTGTCGCGGCCCTTCGCCTTCTATTGCTTCGTCGCTGTTGCCAATCTTTACATTAGATTGACGTTCCGCCGCGATATGAATTTCCGTCAAGGTTCCTTTAACGGATTGGAGTGAGTCTGTCGATCTCTTTCGTATGGCCCTGTCTCATCGATGTTTGACCTGCAGATACCTTATACGCGTTCCCGCTGACTGGAAGCCGTCAAGTACTCATCGTCCCATAGTCTTCTTCCATGGATTAGGCCTTGGTCTACTACAGTATCATGTCCTTCTGGGACACCTCGCAGCCACCTTCAAGGATCGTCCTTTGTTGATCATTCTGCAACCTCACATCAGTCAAGATATATTTCATCCTCAATTCTTAACGCCTATGAGACGGAAGGAGACAGCAGACAGCATGGCTGGTCTGATGAACTCTTTAGGTTGGGTCGACCTTGAACGGGACCCCAGCTCTTCGGAGGAAGGCGAAGTACCGGATTGTTTGGCTGAAAAGCCCCGAAGAGGCGTGACACTCTTAAGTCATTCAAAGTTAGTATCAGTACTGAGTCGGGGCTGTTGTTGACCATCTCTCCTTACAGCGGCTCTTACGCACACGCTTGGATGCTCAAAGACTACCCCCATATGATCGCCCGGTCTTGTTTCGTCGATCCTGTTACTTTTTGCTCGTGGGAAGGAGGTATGTTCCCCTTTTCTTCTCGGCGGATCGGGTGAATTAGACTGATCACGCACTTTTAGATGTGTGCTACAACTTTATCTATCGTCCATGCACTACTGTAAGTATCGTCACTTTGTCAACATCGTCTTTTCTCATTCATAGATATACTTACAGGGGCCGGAGCTTCTCGTCCGCTACTTCGTTGGACGAGAGTTGGGCGTCGCCAATCTCCTCCAAAGACACTTCGATTGGTCCTCTAATTCCCTTTGGTTTGAGGAGATTCCGAACGCCCGTGATCCATCCAAGGCACTCTTTCTTCTCGGAGGAAAAGATGGTATTCTGAATGCCCCAGTGCGTAGATCTCCTACTTGTCTTCCTCGGCAACGGCTGATCTCTCTTCGAATTTGAAGCGAGTGAAAAAGTATCTCACATCTCACGGCGTACGCAAGGGACTTTTTTACGATCCCGACGCAATCCACGGACAGGCGCTGCTCATGGGAGGGGAGGGCCATGAGCGAGTCATGCAATGGCTGAAGGAGTCTGATTTTTGAGTCAAAAATTCACGCGGTTTCACGATTGGAAACGAAGATTTAACGAGACGTAGAAGTGTAGATTTCCTGATTTAGAACAAATCTGCTGTATTTATCAGTAACCTAATTGAACCCTAGTCAGCCCTTGCATCCACTTTCTCCAGCTTCAGTTTAGGGAATATTCTAAGAGCATTCTTATGGTGTATCAAATCTAATACGTCCGGCCGGTCTTGGTAGAAGTTATCGAGGTTGTTTGTGAACCATGTCGCCATTTCTGTGCTCACGGCTACAAGACGATGAGATGAGTGATGGAAACCTTCATCGTAACCAAAAGCCGTACCAGGAAAGTCCGTGCCGAATAATAGCTGCTTGTGGCTCACGAACGAGTCCACAGCCGTCAAGATAGTTTCGTGTGCGCTCAGCGCAGTCTCGTAGTAAAATGACTTGAAATCTTTAATGATCTCATCTGGAGTTAGGTTGCAACCCATATGCCTGGACAAAATGGCCACACGAGGTCTGGGGAGGTGTTCATCGTACGGCAAATCCCTCGAGAAGCGCACGTCCACTCACGCTAAGGAGAGGACGCTACCACCAAGGTGTGCCAAAATGATCTTCACGTCTGGGTACTTCCTTTTACGACCTGTGACGACGAGATGAGCGGCCGCTTTGAATGTTTCGTTCGGAACCTTTGAGATTGGTGACTAAGATCAGAATGTGGGGAGGAGTTGCCACCCATCCAAGAATCACCTCTACGATAGGGATACCAAGAGAAGCATGGGGATACGGTGTCGATGAAGGTGTTTGAGCACCGTGCAGGAATACAACCGTCTGGCGTCGATTCAGCTCTCCCCAGACGGCATCATAGCAGTCGTCCCCAACGTATTCTGCATAAATAGGAGCGTCAAGAGGAGGGTTACGCGAGAATTTGAACAGACTAACTTGCAGAAGGCCCGTCTCCATAGCTGGAAGGTAAGGATATTCCTTGAGCCCCGAGGTCATCGAGAGTGTAACGTATCTCTTCGAGTACACCTTTGGGCAATTTCCGACTTGATCAGAGCGTTCTCGCGAAGTGAACTCTTGTATTCACCTTCAGCATCATCCAGGAAGGGCACAGTCGCGAAAAAGCCGAATCTTCCGGGATATTTGCGACAAATTTCGGCGACGTAGTGGTTGCGATCCCTAGCCAATCTCCTGTTTTCTGCGCCAACTGCGCCCGAAGTGATGGCAGGAAACGATAAAATCGCGATATCAACGCCACTTGCATCCATGTAACGGATACTGATTTCGGGTGTCCAAGGGAGGTTCTCAGCAGGAGTTTTGAAACCTACATCCTGTCCGGATTTTGCTTTATTCAGTGTTGGGGGGAAGAAATGGTGATGTACATCAATGCGGGGCATATTTTCGGGACCGCCTTTGGACGCTGGTGAGAAGAACTAATCGATCCGGCTTCTTTAGAGAAGACCTTTTAGTCTCGCGCAATGAACGTCACATGGCTTGAGGAGGTCACAGCTCCTTGGGTACAAGCGGGGGCACCTTCAGCGTTGGAATGGGGACATTCGTGGTAGTGCCAGGATTGATGGTTGAAACCAATTCATAGAAGTACACTAGTCCAAACGGAAATCTTTACATTTTTCATCATTCCAGCTAACGAATTGGCCGGACAGATCCTTGGTAGCCCGGATTGCTAGGGAGGCGATGACACCGCCTGGAAGCTCTGGTTTGAGGAGTATTCCATCGGAGTGTAAACGCATGAAGCTTTGATGGTCCGATTCTGTCATGTGCTTGACGCCTTGCTCTCGAATGGCTTGTTGCATCTGTGGAGAGGACTTCAGTGGCTGTATGTGCGAAGCAGCAGCGGGTACATACCGCCGTGTCGACTGTCCCAGGTCTGAGTGCGACGGAGACTACGTCCGGTTCTTCCTCCGCCAGCGTCCTAGTGGTAGATCAGCTCCGATCGCCCTTCAGATAGAAGGAACGAAATCGTACCTGCAGAGACTGTTCATAGCGGCTTTGCTCGCATTGTACGGGCCCCAGCCGGCGGTGCCTTTGACTGCAGCTCCAGAACTCACAAACACGATACGACCTCCGAACTCGCTCTTCCTCAGTGAAGGAAGAGTACCTTGAACGGCCGTTACTAGAGAAAAGAAGTTGACCTCAAAGTGTTTCCTCCAGCTGGACAATGGAGTGTCACTGTCCCCTACTCTACAGAGGGGCTCGAGGGTCCCTGCATTCAGGATGAGCCCGTCTATATGGCTGAATTTCTCGCTGCTTTTCTTAATTGCATTCAAGAATGCATCTTCATCGGCACTATAGAGGACCATGAACACGAGATTTTTTGGTGAGATGAAGAACATACATGTCGCATTCGATGGTCAGTAGATTCTCTGAAGCCAAATCACGAAGTCCTTGGGATACGGTCCTCGAAAGAGCAACAACATTGGCGCCTAGCTGTTTGAGCAGGATGGTAGTAACAGCGAGCCCTATTCCCCTAATTTACTGTGATTAACGGCCGCCTATAATGAAGGTAAATCGACTGCTTGCTTTGAAGCACCAGCGACAATAACGACTGGTTTACGTCCAGACATATCAGCCTCAGTTAGGTACGGAGGATAAGCGGAGGACTCGGAGTCGGATATGGGCGGAAGGAGTAATTGATTATGTAAGCCCCAGGGTGTCTGGCTTGTCGGATTTTTTCGCTGGACCTGCGCACGCAACCTTCTCCCTTATCCACCTGTAACCTTCCCACTCGTCATGGCCGCCCGTCTGGCATTCTCTCGCCTTCGTCTTGCCCCTGCTCTCCACCGCTCTCGTCCCTCATTTCCATCAAAATCTCTTCGTCTGGCTCGGACCTACGCCACGGCAGACAATGGCCATACTGTGCGTTTTCCTGGCGCGTCCACGTACAATACCGCGTTTAACTCTGTTTTGATTCTAGTTGACCGTTCGTGAAGCGCTGAATGCGGCCATGGAGGAAGAAATGTTGCGTGACGAGTCTGTCTTCGTAATGGGTGAAGAAGTTGCACGGTACAACGGTGCTTACAAGGTGAGCTGGTCTTACAAGTCTT
Source organism: Marasmius sp. AFHP31 (assembly GCA_024721195.1). Classification (NCBI taxonomy): domain Eukaryota; kingdom Fungi; phylum Basidiomycota; class Agaricomycetes; order Agaricales; family Marasmiaceae; genus Marasmius; species Marasmius sp. AFHP31. The sequence goes on from JANHQD010000013.1 coordinate 63,307, forward strand.
TCGTGTTTCGCGCCTAAAAAAGGTTGTCTATATAGGTCACAAAAGGGCTCCTTGACAAGTTTGGTGAGAAGCGTGTGATAGACACACCAATCACAGAGATGGGTTTCGCTGGTATCGCCGTCGGTGCTGCGTTGGAGGGTCTTCGTCCCGTGTACGTCCTCGGGTTCATGAATACCTCGTCCTATCTGACCATATAACATTTAGTTGCGAGTTCATGACCTGGAATTTTGCAATGCAAGCCATTGATCAAATTGTCAACTCTGCAGGAAAGACGTATTACATGTCCGGAGGAAATGTCCCATGTCCCGTCGTCTTCCGTGGCCCCAATGGTGCAGCAGCAGGTGTCGCCGCCCAGCACTCTCAAGACTACGCTGCTTGGTATGGACAAGTTCCTGGACTAAAAGTCGTCAGCCCGTGGAGCGCTGAGGACTGCAAGGGATTGCTCAAGGTCAGTACCGCGCCCGAGTTTCGTTATCGCGTAGTGATCCCTAACAGTCCTGAGTAGGCCGCCATCCGTGACCCCAACCCTGTCGTCTTCCTGGAGAACGAGATGATGTACGGTGTCTCTTTCCCCGTGTCGTCTGAGGTTATGTCAGACAACTTCCTCCTCCCCATCGGCAAATGCAAGGTGGAACGCGAGGGCTCCGATGTCACAATAGTCGCCCACAGCAAAATGGTCACCCACAGTATGGAGGCTGCTGATGCATTAGCCAAGGAGGGAATCAAGGCCGAAGTCATCAACCTCCGAAGTATCCGTCCCCTCGACATTGATACTATCAAAAAGTCGGTCAAGAAGACCAACAGGTAAGACTGACGTGCCTCCGCCTTTCGAAAGACTGCTTTCTCACTATCTTCCAAAGGCTTCTCATTGTTGAGGGTGGCTTCCCTGCCTTCGGTGTCGGAAGTGAGATCTGTGCACAAATAGTTGAGAGCGAGGCCTTCGATTACCTGGATGCTCCGGTTGAGAGGGTAACTGGCGCTGATGTTCCCACACCGGTAAGTGTTGGCGGGCCATTTTCTAGACCTTTGCTGACCTTCTTCCGCAGTATGCTACCAACCTTGAGGCTCTCGCCTTCCCCGACACCTCTCTCATCGTCAAGGTCGCAAAACGAGCTCTTTACAGGACAAATTGAGTTGTTGCTAGCGCGCTTTTTAGTGGTTCCTCGGTAATCTAGACATTTGTCCACCTGTTATAGAGCGTTCAGTGCAGGACTATTCTAATGCTATCGGATATTATAATTCGTGTTTATTGCAGGAAGGCTTGAGATTACAGAAGATACATTCGAGTTCAACAAACTACGCCCCACTCTCCTCTGATTTCGACTACATTCCTCTAAGCTTGGGCCGCCAGTCTGATGCGAACAGCATTGGCGTGGGCCTGTAACCCTTCGCAGTCGGCCAGGGTGGCAACTATAGGTCCGAGCCCCTTCAGGCCGTCGGAGGTGATCTCCTGCGATGTGATGTGCTTCTGGAAGGACTGCGTATTGACCCCGCTGAATTGTCGGGCGTACCCGTTTGTAGGCAAGGTGTGGTTCGTTCCCGAAGCGTAGTCTCCGCAACTGTACAGGCAGAAGGTCAGGGACATAGAATGGAGATGGTGGGTGGCTATCCTACCTTTCAGGGGTATAAGGCCCGACAAAAACGCTCCCAGCATTCTCCACGAACTTGACCTGGTCGGGAGCGTTCTCCAAGTGCAAGATCAAATGCTCTGGTGCGTAATCATTTGAGAAGGCAATCGCCTCCTCTACGCCGGGTGCCTTAACAATAATACTCTTCGGAATTGATTTCCTAACGATGTCGACACGAGACAAAGCATGGGCCTGTTTGTCCACTTCCTCCTCAATCTCAGCGAGGTGCTCCGGTGTGAGGTTAATTGCGACCAGAACGACCTGGGAGTCGACACCATGCTCCGCTTGGGACAGAAGATCGGCGGCGACAAACGCGGAGTTGGCGGTGTGGTCAGCTATGACCTGGGGGAGGAGTGATGAGAAGAAAATGCACTTGTGGTGTCGGGAGAAGCTTACCAGTACTTCACTTGGACCAGCCGGCATGTCTATACTGACCAGTGCGTCCGTGTCGTTCTGAACCAACATCTTCGCTGCAGTGACCCACTGGTTTCCGGGGCCAAAGATTTTGTCCACCTTGGGAACAGTCTCCGTTCCGTAGGCCATGGCAGCTACAGCTTGTGCACCGCCAGCCTTGAGAATTGCTGACGCTCCAACGAGGTGTGCCACATACAGCACTTCGGGGGAAATACTACCGTCTGGTCGAGGTGGAGTGGCGAAGACGATCTCTTTGCATCCAGCCACTTGAGCGGGGATACCCAGCATCAAAGCGGTGGAAGGTAAGATGGCTGTTCCACCAGGTATGTACAGGCCTACACGTGCGATCGCACGAGCAAATCGCGAGCACACAACACCCGGCATGGTCTCCACCTTGAGAGTGGCACTAGTCTGTGCCTCATGGAACTTTCGGATATTGGCGTATGCTTTGTCAATGGCCACCCTGACATCCTCTGGCATCTGCATGCCCTCCTTGGGGTAAGGGGGAAACATGCATGTGGAGGTCAGCTTCGCTTTGTCGAATTTGGCAGTGAAATCTAGGAGGGCTGCATCTCCGCGAACGCGTACTTCGGACACTATGGGTTTGACTTTATCGATCATCTCGTCGGATTTGAGAACAGGACGACGAAGAAGAGCAGCTCGTCCTTCTGGAGAGACCTCTGTTAGATTAGACGAGCGCATGCGAATGGGACCGTCGGAGGTGATAGGGGATAGAGGTTTGGATGAAGCAGCTGTCGGTGCCGGAGACTTGCCAGTCCACTGTGGCTTCGCGTTGCCTGGTCTGCGAGTCACCTTCTTAGCTTTCTGGTCGAGAGAATGTTCGATGTCCGCTATTCCCACACCAAAAGCTATACACTTCGTCAAAGCAAAATAAACCAGATCTGCCGCTTCAAACGCAACTTCCTCCTTCGTCTGGGCACGACAAAGCTCATCAGCCTCCTCCATGATCTTGGAACGCAGCAGCTGCGGGTCTTCAAATAATCTTTTGGTATAGGATCCTTCCGGTGCAGATTCAAATCTGGACGCCAACGTCTTCTCGAGGGCTGGCAAGCCACTCGCCTCACCGAAGCACGACTGGCGCTCCAGGTGGCAGAATCCCGTCCCGTGTTGAATGACTCTGTACTCCAAGCTGTCCGAGTCGCAGTCGAGCCGAACGTTTACAACAGTCTGAGTGGAACCGGAGGTTTCTCCCTTGCGCCACAGCCCGTGTTTTCGTGACTGGTAGACGCCCTTCCCTGTAAGGATGGTCTCGCGGATCGATTCCACTGAAGAGTAAACAAGACCAAGCGAATGGCCTGTTTGCGTTGAAACCACCGTCGGGAACAAACCGTCCGGACGATCGGAGGTGATGGGTGCCAGGAAGACGTCCGCAATATTGAGTTGTGTAGGGGTTGTCGGAGATACGGTGAGCTGAGAAGCGGGAAGGACTAGATTTGCCCCAGCCGCGAACAACGCACGTATCTTTTGCATCGAGGGAGGGTCGAGAGAATCGGAAAGGACATATATGAGAGAGTTTGCGAAGAATTTGGAGACGGAAGTAATGAGGTCGAGGTCAATCTCGGTTGTCTTGAGGAGAACACCGGATACGCCGTTGCAGACGGTGTTTGAGACGGCACTGACATTGGCAACGTCAATCAGCAGGATCAACCTTTCCTTTGGTACTGAGCCGATGGCCTCTTTGGCCGCACTGAGTGGCAGAATGACCTTGTCGACACCTTTATCGAGCCATTCTACGATCTGATCCAATGTAGGGGAGTCGCTTTGATCCACAAGGACATGGGAGTTATATGGAAATGTCGATGCAGAAGAAGAGACAATGAGAGGGCCTAGCAGCGACAATGAATCGAGGAGCTCATCGCGAGCCTCGTTCGCGTCGACGAGAGGAAGAAACCGAGTCATAACGTTGCTCTCAATTTGTGCATGTTCATCTGTTGCCGCCAATCTCTTCTAAAAATTCTGCCGCTAGGCAATTAAAGCCGGCGGCATCTCTTACCGGCTGCTGATCGTTGAGAAAAATGACATCAACAGTTCTCCTTCATCGCTCTCGGTTTGCTCTGGGTCCCAGTTCGAACGCTATACGGAAATCATATGCCACGTATGATTGAGAGCATCCCGACTCCGGTCCTCCTTGCCTCTCTCCATCATGTCCTCTAACATTTACATTCCCCAAATCCTTCTCTCCATCCCACGAAACCCAGTCACTGCCGTAGGGCTTCCTCTCGTCTTGGGGATTTTGAGCGGTGCTGGTACTGCGCCTGCTGTTCGCGGCCAGTGGTATCGGGTGAGCAAAGCCTTTGGATCCTTGCATCGCTAGAAACTGACTATGCATTGTTCAGAATCTCTGGGTTCCACCAGGTCGGCCACCACGTCAAGTCTTCCCCATCGTCTGGCCCGTGTTGTACATCTGTGAGTAAAGGGCCAATAGTAATCTTTTCACGGATGCTCAACTTCCTTGAAGCGATGGGTTACGCCTCTCACCTAGCGGCTAAAGCATTGGACAGCGCTGTCTTGTCCACTACCCGGTACGGCCGCCCTGAATTCCACCTCCTGCTATTTACCTACTCACTGAGCCCTCACCAGATCGTCTCTGACTTTGGGCCTGGCGTTATACTACGCCCAATTATCAATGAACTTCCTCTGGAGTCCACTCTTCTTCAATGCCAAACAGGTGAGTGTGCCAGCTTCCGGATTCCGGAACATACTGACACATTTCTAGGTTGGTCTAGCACTTATCGACAGCACACTTATGGCTGGGACCACTTTCTACATGACCGTACGTGCACATTGGTCCAAAATTCTGAACTCTATCGACCCTTTCAACGAATAGAAACTGCTCGATGAACCCACCGGATCTAAGACGACGATGTTCCTGCTGCCATATTGCGCTTGGTTGACTTTCGCCACATACTTAAACGGTGGCATATGGTGGCTCAACAAAGGGAGGCGCGATCTCTCCAAAGAAGACTAAAATAGGCCTCGATCGTAGAACACGAACAATGCATTCTATTTCCTTTCAGCAACACATCCTTCAGACCTATTGGATCTCAGCAAGTCCTTGATGCGTTGATGAAGGTCCGTAATACTCGACACGATCGCTCTTCTTTACGTAAGTCTTCGTTGCCCTCTCATATTCCACGCACATCGCGCGTGTACTTCGCGACATGAGATATATCCAGCCATCGGCTGCGCCGTAGGCTAGGTCCTATAGTCAGATCCATTGAGCCTGACACAGGTTCGACGCAGCCCCCGAACGTGGTACGAGACTCTTCTCGAGGCATCATTTCAATTCTTACCAGTGTCGTGCTCAGCACATGTTCTTTCTCGAAGTTCCTTCATCTGATGAATGGCGACTTTTTTAGTGAATAAAAGCGTAGGTAACTCGGCACAGTTCTTTGCCCTTTCCGCTCTGGCCATACCCTTTATAAAGCGATGGCCTCGGTGGCACTGTTAACTCCCACTAACCATTCGCCTTCCACTACCACAACTCTCATGGATGCTCACTCGTACCGACCCACAGCTATTCGCCGAGACCCGAGCTACCGCAAACCTGCTCCAGTGTATATACCTTCGCCGCCGTCCACACCTCCTCGTCCCTCCATATCCATGCTGCCCTCTTCACCCGTTGTCTCGCGGGCGCATAGTAGGCCGCCGGTACGCAGAAACAACCAATGTTCATCGCTTAGACTTCTGGTACTCAATGTCCTTTTCTTGACGTAGTTACCCCATGATTGGAAGGTAGAATCGGAACATGCTGTTGTGGGAGACTTTGCTCTATCGGAGTCTGGGACACATCGTGATCGGGTCGAAGATGCCCGCTCTGAGGTGGGTGGTTATGCCCTCACTGAGTTCTCTGACTTGAACATGGACCTTTAGTGCCATGACCATCCAACGTCTGCTCGTAAGGAGGGACGGATACCGCCAAGTCCCAGAAGCCCTCGACGTGGATTACCTCAGGTGAGAGCTTTCTCTGGCGATGTCCTCACTTTTGAACCCCAAGGAGCTTATGTGACCGTTTCAGAACTTGAAGTCACCTACGCCACCTCTGTCTGCATACAATAGGAAGCGGAAATTACCCGACGTGGACCTGCCGGCTCGTGTATCGATCCCCGTCATCCAAGCATCGGGGTCAAACAGGACCACAAACGTATCAGACCATGTGCAGGCACCGGAACGTTTTCCTAGTAGATTGGAACCTCTGAGATATACCCCCACCGTTGAGCGGCCCCGACACCATCGGACACCTTTAACCACACAGCCTTCGTTCAAGACAGAGATGTCTACCGTTTCAACGGTCAGTCTTGTAGCGCCTGGTAGTACTGTCTCCGGGACGCTTCGCAGCCATGGGGATGACACTCCAGAGGAGGAGTGGCAAGTACCGGTCTTTTCGGGTCATAACCCCATGCATGTCGTCAAAATTCCCACAAAATGTGATATGTCGAGGAAGCCGTCAAAACCTCAGCCTCAGATCACCCGGCGTGGATCCATGAGCTGCTGGGACAGGCTGGTCCTTGCTATCAAAGACGTCTTGTGCCATGCCTTTGGCGGTTGTTTCGGCGCTAGTTCGAGGTAAATTAAGATCTATAGTATTGTTATTTACATATTTATTATTCTCTGGATGAGAACACGCGTATATCACCCTCATTTGGACCCCCATCGTAGTACTCTCTTGTAACGTGTAGTAATAGGTCTTTAATACGGTATGCAGCCTTGGCCCTTGCGTCAGCCAATCAGAATGTAGGAGTTAATGAGATGACATAACCCGGAATTACAATAGAAACCCGACGCGAGGTTGCCTTGCAAACACATAGGTGCAAGTGCATGATGTGCCTTTGACGAAAGCAGCTCCATCTGTTCTCTTTCTGCTCCCGGTTCGCCGAAATTCCAACGAACGAACGTTCATACTCTCAACCACATCGTCGAGCTCTTAATGGACCGGGGGAGTGCCAACAAAGGGCATTCTCAAACAAAACATGAAATCTACGACGAAACGTTATCTGGAGCTATAGACCCACCGCTGCTACCAAAATTACGGTCGGATGATACTAGAACACCTCAATTTCCTCTTCCAAGATCACTGGTGGACTTTCGGGAAGAAGAGGGACGAGATAATCGAAAGCGAAGGCTGCGCGCACTCTGGAATCACATATGTGAACACGGTTATCTGACAGGGCCGCATCCGCGAGCATTGCAGAGTGCAGACTTGGAGAGAGCGGAGAAACTTCGTGCGGAATATGAACACGAGTTGTTGGGTCGATGCGCTGTACCTTCAGGCTCAACACCGACAGGCAAGATGTCCACGCCGAAGTACATCGAATGGAAGGAGTTTAAGGCGTATGCGGAGGCCAAGGAAGTCGGTGAGTACATAGCCTTCCAATATCGACTAATAAGTCCGTTCATTGAGGAGGAATGGTTACAGAGCTCTGGGGAATCTTCCATGACGAACTGGACCTCGATGGCAATGGACGCCTGGACGCGCACGAACTGGATATGGCGTTGCGGAAATCCGGTGAAGCACTCATTTGAAGTTTTTCGGCCTGCACACGCAGTATTGATCGTTTTTCTTTGTTTGAAGGCATCCAGCTATCTCAAGCAATATTATCCGAATTTATGACCTTCCTCACCTCGTCACCTCATTCTCGTCCTATTACTTTTGCCGAGTTCCGCGACTTCCTCCTGCTGTTACCTCGAAAGATATCACCTGCCGAGATATACAGGTACTACCAACTCACCAAGTTCCTGGGAGATGACGGCCGAGGCGCGGCCCGCGTAACGATGGAGGGTGAGCGTGTCCTGCGGATAGTGTTGACGCCAACTGAGCGCTGATGATGTGTACCGGGATGTAGGAGATGTAAGTCTGAGTGCAGAGGACAAACCACCACCTCCCCTTCTCGCCACTACACGAACGTTACCCATCGAGCCATCTTCCGCTTCCAAGGAGAGTCACGATGAGATCGTCGAAGACGAAGAAGGCGGCGATGATGTGCAGAGTTTCTTGGATCATCATACAGCCCTAAAGTTTCTTCTGGCTGGTGGTATTGCAGGTGCAGGTGCGTCCACCATGCGCTGTTAATTTCCCCAAGGATCCCTTGACAACCAAGATGAACGCCGTTTAGTTTCGCGGACTTCCACCGCACCTTTCGATCGTTTGAAGATATACCTTATTACCCGGCCACCGGAGACTGGGGCTGTGGTCAATGGGAAGGCAGGGCTAGGCGGTGTGAAAGCGATCGGCACTGCCGTTGCTCGTATCTACGCTGAAGGTGGCCTCCTTGCGTTCTGGGTAGGTAATGGTCTGTCGGTGGCTAAGATCTTCCCGGAGTCTGCAATCAAGTTCTTCTCGTACGAGTCATCAGTAAGTAAAGAGCAGCATCATTAAGCATTCTCGCTGATTCAATTTCGTCACAGAAACGGGCCTTTGCAAAGTACTGGGATGGTGTAGATGACCCTCGAAACATCTCTGGGCTCAGTCGCTTCATTTCTGGAGGTATTGGTGGTATAACGAGTCAGCTCAGTGCGTAAAAAGCTTGTTTACCTCCTCGTTGACTTAACGAAAATCCGCCTCATGAACACAGGCATATACCCGATAGAGACGCTGAAGGTTAGCGAACCCAATTTGTCTTTCTTCCAATTAATTGATGCTGAGCATTCCTCCGATCCGGAACCTAGACGCAAATGATGAGTAGTACGGGCCAAAAACGTGCACTGCTGGATGCAGCACGCCAGGTATGGAAGTTAGGAGGCCTAAGAGCATACTATCGCGGGTTGGCTGTAGGTTTCATTTCGCTTCATCTTTGGATTGGGCGCCTCGCTCATTTGTTGGTCCATCCCAGATTGGACTGTTGGGTGTATTCCCCTACTCCGCGATCGATATGTCGACCTTTGAGGCACTCAAATTGGCATACTTGCGGTCGACAGGGAAGGACGAGCCAGGCGTGCTCGCACTGCTTGCGTTCGGTAGCCTGTCTGGAAGTGTAGGAGCAACCTCTGTATACCCAATGAACTTGGTCCGAACGAGGATGCAGGCCTCCGGTAGCTCCGGGCATCCCCAGATCTATACTGGCCCATGGGACGTTGTCGCAAAGACGTTCGAAAAAGAGGGGTGGAGGGGTTTCTACAGGGGACTTGTACCTACGCTGGCAAAGGTCGGCATATCCCTTGATCTTACAGTTCACAGTCGTGGCTCATTAGCTTGCTCCTTTCCCCGCTTCAAGGTGATTCCATCGGTCTCGATATCTTACGTTGTATACGAACATAGTAAAAGAAGGTATGCGTTCTCAGCTCACCCCTCTACCATGGTATTCGTCATGATGCTAACTGCCTCTACCTTTTTGCAGGCTCGGCGTCGCATCATGACCCAAGAAGCCCCTTGTATCTAAGCATACTCACAGTACAAGTCGCTCTTTACTTACACGTTTATACTACAGAACTCTCGTAGAGGCTTCTTTTGTTTCTTGCGTGCGATTGTTTATTCATCGGACGGTTCTTGTTTTCTACCAGTGCTACCACCTAGTCCTTCTCCCCTCCCCCCGCCGTCTTCCTCTTCTTGCACATGCCTTCTTCGCTTTGCTATCGTCTATCCGTCGTTACCCTTCACATCACCCATCCCACCATCCCTAGTACCAAAAGTAATCCTCGTGTATTCTTACTTATAGAGTTTGTCTTTAACACAGGACAATACTGCAACATCATGATCCTGCATACACAGTGAATACACGCGCATGATGCCAGTGGCCGTTCGACGTTCGACGTTCAACGTTCAACATTCGAGATGCCTGATGATGATGATGATGACAGTGATATGATCGATTATAAACGGTCCACATACCGTCCAACCAATTACTCAAACATGTTACGGAGCATTCAGCATTCCCCAAGTCGAAACCTTTCCCATTCAAGGTTTCTTCAGCGAATCAGCCAGAGGTCCCGCCTGACTTGCATCGTTCCCGCCGTTAACGTTCATAATATTAAGACTAGACTTGGCGGGGGTCCACTCCGCCAGTGCCCGCAGACGATTAACTCATATCAACTGTAACCTGTCGAGTTGTCGACCTCGGACCGTTCAAAGAATGCAAACCAGTGATTGCGTCCCGAATCAATCTCCTCGGAAAAGGTTTCTTTCTGATCCAAGGTCCTCCCCTCCATTGAAAGGTGAACCATTTTACCCATTCCATCCAACATTTTTACGCGTTGTATACTGAGTATCAATAAAGTAATTGGAATTCGTATTATATTGCCAAAGAAAAAAGCACAAATTTGTTCTACTTCTGACTGCTAATCCTGTTTTCCATCAATACAACGGTTTTTGCAATCATGCACACGAGAGAGGGAGAGAGTATCAAAAATAGGCGGAGGGACTAAAAGTAAAACAGCAAGACAGCAAACAACGGGGGAAGGGGGGCGGGCGGGGATCAGTGATCAACGGATAGATGGATGGGATGGGGATGGTAGCAATTACTGGAATGGAATCTGATGATGATGGTGGGGAAGCGATGAGATGGGATGGATGACAGAGATCTATAGTATGAACTGTATGTACGTAGACTCAAGGTATCAATACGGCGTGGTGTGAAAGGGAAAAAAGAAAAACTGCATCCGAAAGAAGTGGATATACTATGCTATAGATATATCTGTGTGAAAAAAAACCTAGGTCCCGAACCAAAAATACGAACTGAAGATGCAGATCGTCGAAGGTTTAAAAGGTGGGAACGAAGCAACGGCGAAGAATAGGGTGGAGGGAGGTAGGCCGTATAAGAAAATGGACATTATGACAGCGTGAGATATAAGCTAGCCACCAAAAAAAAGGAGTGGGATAGCAAACGAGCGGAGGGGATGGGAGAGGGCGGGGGTGGAGGGGTAGGTCGCATTAATAATCGAAACCCGGGAAGTATAGGCCCCGTGGGGAAGGGTTGGCGATGGGTCGAGGCGGAGTGCAACAACGTCCAGACTAAACCCGAACAGGGAGGAGAGGTTCAGGCCAGTCCCTAGATAGGAGACGTCCTATCGCGTAGCGTCTGCGGCCTTGATCGGGTCGCGGTAACGAATTCATAGAACTTGAGCTACCTGGGCCTCTTTGAATACTTGACCCCGGTCAAGTACGCGTTTCGTGTCCCGCCAAAAGCTAGAATGAAACGTGCAAGTTGTCGCAACGGATGACGAGGACCGGTTCCGAGCGTGCTAATATATGAACGGAATGGAAGAACGCGTGGGGGGAAAAGAGGAGGGGGGACGTAAGGATCATAACAAATAGGACAAGCATGCAAAGGTCGTAACGTAGAAGGTGGAAGAAAGTTATAACAATAAAAAAGCAAAGCAAGCAACTTGCAAGCGTCGAAATGCGAAGATATCGGTTGTCGGGCTACGTCGGGGGGAAAGGGTAAAGCGAATGGTTGAAGGTGACACCGAGGCGGACGGCGAACGGGTTTTGTGTTTGTTTCCTCCTATGATGGTAACATTGCCAAGGCCGAATCGCGCGCTTGTATCTGCCTCTTCTCGTCGACAAGGGTCTCAAGTTGAAACCGTCTCTCCTGTCGCTCGCGTTCCTCACGCGTCCGAGATCTCGAGGGTAACCGTACTTTCCATCCTTTCACCCCTTTGGCCCATGTGAACTTGGTAGTCCGCGATTCTCTCTCCTTCTCGGTTACCGAAGCCGGAACTGTTGAAACAGATTGTTGCTGAGCGGCGGTAGCGGAATACGTTTGTTCAACCCTTTGATCGTTATCGTGAGAAATGAGAGCTTTTAACCGATCCTTGGCGAGTATAGGTGCAAGGGACAGGAACGAGAGAACGATGAGCTTGAGGATGACGCTCGGAGAGAGCAATAGGGACGAGACTGTCTGTGGAGTTGGTGACGGTGTGGACGCCACGGTCTGCAGAATATCCCCGATCTAGAGAAAAAAGGGTGAAGTAGGTATGTCGTCAGAACAAGACAGACTTTGACTCGATTTGCGGCAAAACTTACCTGGCAAGTGACAGCCGTCCACGGCAGAGTTCCTATGAACGCGCCCAGGAAGCAGTCGAGTAGGGGTACATTGCAAACACCACACGCAATGTTTATACCTGACCAAGGAACAACTCCAATAAGACGTAGAACCGAGAGACGGACCCAAGCTCCGGATGTATGTGAGACAGATGACGATGCGGGATGTTTTCTGACGTTGAGATCGTCGTTGTCAGCGGCGTTGGTGGTGGCGGCATCGCCTTCCAAGGCAACACGCGTCATTTCAAGGGCCTTTGGGAAGAAATGCGCGAGGAAAGGTGCAAGCGGTGCTGAGAGCATCGTTGCGCACAACGAGCCGATAGTCGTGAGGAGTGTCAGGAGTAAAGTCGCGAATGCCGGTGAGAAGAGGGCGCCCGCCAACACGTTCCAAACGACGCTACCCGGGATTGACCAAGCGTGTTTCCAGACAGCAGTCACCGCCATTACCCCAATAACGTGTATCAAAGCCTCCGGACCGCTCTGCGAATACCCATGGAGCTCTCTTCCGAGCTGAGCGACGTCGGTTATGGTGTGAGGCCAAGAAACGGATATAGGTAGACTTCTGAGGGCCAAGAAGACGAGGAAAGTTGAGACTGGCAAGAGGGTGATGACGAAGAAGATGGGAGCATGGACCTGAAGGTTGTGAGAGGAAAACAAGAGTGAGAGACGTCAATATGAAATCATGCTGTTGTTCAAGTTGAGTTACGCACCGATGGAATGCCAAAGGACCAGTTGGACAACGCAGCCTGCTGCTGTGAATGATTTGAATGCTTTTCGTCAAAAACATTGCCAAATGAAGCTTTCGTTGCCGATGCAGGTAGAGGCAATTCGAGCTCGTCGTCCTGGTGTTTCTGGTCCGAAGACCTATACCAGTTGATGAACACAAGGTGACTGGGGTGAAAATGGAGCCATTGCACGAGACGAGATAGAGAGGACATGATTCGGGAAGGAGATTGGGGCTCTTGGGGCGGAATTGAGGGAATTCGGATTGGAGAAGGAGGAGGTGAGGTCGGACGGGAGATGGGGGTAAGAGGACAAGGAGTCGAAACTGCAAAGGCTGATATGGAACGGCGACGCCCGAGAGACGGCAAGGTCAAGGGAGCACGCAGAGTAGAGCACTCTGTAGCGCACTCTAAATTAGCGTCTGAGGGAATTGGGGCAGCGGATTTGGTGCTCGGGGAGGAAGACATGCAGACTATAATAAGCAAATCTGCCCGTTTTTCTGAGCCAGATCTTATGACAAAGCATCATCACGCTGCTGACTTTACAACAAATTTACAAACCAGTTTTCCCCCCCAAATTTCTCCTCAATTTTCTCAGTAACTCTCCGGATTTTGTACCGATATTTCATCTCTACCTCATTCAACGCGAGAATATCTGTTCAAAAATCTCTTGTCTGCGAGGGCGGAACTGGCTGACGGAAAAGTCGGAAGGAGTCGTACGACAGGTTGGGCGCCGGGTATGTCAATTGCAATGACCATCCTCCGATCAATATTGCCGGCTCGAGCCGCAACGCTCATCGAGAATGTGCAAACACGGCAACTGGACCTGGCACGATTCCCTGCCATTCTCACAACGGTTCACGCTCTCACACGGTCCAACTTTGACTGCGGTTCAACTTTCTACAGCACAACTCATGACAGCACTGCGACCGACTGCGAGGCTAACAATTCCATAGAAAAAATTGACTTGGCATGGATAAAAATGCGCATGTAGGCACATGTAGGCATAGGTACAAAAACCGCCACCAACTGCGAAGAACTACCTATCCGCAGTAAGAAGATATCGACTATCCAAGTACTGCCATCGCAATTCATTTAGTGCGCGGCCCTTCTGCTCTCCTGGATGATACCCGACAACTCTTCCAGCTTGCGCTTCGACCTGAGAAGGGTACCAAGCTGCAAAAGGGGAAAATGGCGTAATGAGTAAGGTGCATGACCGATCAATTCAATTCGCTCTTTTTCAAAGCGTTTCAGGAGGGAATGTAAAACCTACCCTCTTCTTTGTCAATTTTCTCGCCTTCTTGTCCTGAAATAAACAAAATCATCGTTAGTAAAACACATACACAATGATCCACAAGGGGTAACAACAGACGAGGCGGCCCCCAGCGAGAAACGAAAGAAACGTACCTTGGAGTTCCTCAACAATTCCATGACCCGTCTCTCGTATGCCGAAAAGCCAGCAACCTCCCGGATAACAGACCTCACAAACTTGGTCTTGGTAGATTGGATGCCTTTGCGCTGGCTAGGGCGTTGAACTTTTTCGATGGGAGTGGTGGGGTGGCCCTTGTTCAAGCCCCGGATCAGGTCTACAAAAAGTGAGAGATGCATATCGTCAGTTTTCAAGCCCTTTCTTTCCCGAGTCGGTAGCAGAAGATAGCAGAATGCAGATTTCGCCAAATTCCCTTCGTATCGCCATCCCAAATACCTGCATCCCTCTTCGATCTTTCTCATCTCTTGATATGCACCTCTCGATCCCAGTTCCTTCTCTCTGCACCCACACAAACCAACAAGAACATGAAGCGATCTGAACACTCACTGCTTCGTGCCATTTTTACCGATGTCTTGGAGGTGTGGGAGGGTCGGTAGTCGTTTCTTGCGGCGACCAGTAAGGACTTTTGGGTGGGAAACTGGCAGGCGTCGATCACGTGGAATAGGGTGGCTTGAAACTGCTCAGTTGGTTCTCACGGTTTGAACGCTCAGCTCGTTACGTAACTCCGCGGAAGTTGCCTCGAAGTCCTTCTCCGAAGTCCCGAGGCGCATCCAGCCAGATATACTCTATAATCTATATCCGAACTAAACTCCCGATTATCAAGGGCACACGAGCCTCTCTCTTTGGATGCCGACTAGGGCGAAATCAGAAGTTGTCTGTACAAAGTGGTGTCTCCCAGAGACTGACCACAAACGGATTAACATTGTGGATCCTGGGTATTCGTGTGTGGACCCAACGGACGTACTTAAGTATGTGGAATAAAAGATAGCTAGAGTACTAAGTATACGACGAACAATTTGCAATCCGCAAACGAAGCATCGATGAGCGACACGTCTACAGTCAATATATATACGAAAGCCACAACAAGTGGAGGCGGAGGTATAGCAGAACACAAACATAAACCCGAAAATCGACCTATCACTCCTCGACCCGTGCCTTATAACACTCTACCCATGAACTACACCGACAGAGGGGAGCCGTTGCTGTCTGACTACCCGAACCTTTCCTGCTCCTGGGTTCTCAAACCCTCTCTCTATCTGCTGTGGAGAGGGCCGAAAGGTCATTGCTGTAGGTGCAGTCCTAGCTGACTGCAAAGGTTCATATAAAGTTCCTGGTCCTGTCGCATATCTTCGTCCTCCCGGCACACCCGCAGTAGGTTGACCACCACCAGCCTCCTCTTCCTCCTCTTCTTCGTCATCATCGTCCTCTTCATCATCAACAGCATCCTTCCAGACCGAACAATGTCAACAGCTTGTCACACATAACACACAGGCACCGAATTTCAACACTCACCGGATCGAAATCCTCCATCCTCCTATCCTCCTCTTCCTCATCGTCATCATCATCATATTCATCCTCCTCATCGATCCACCTCCCCCTCCAATCCACCATCTCCAGCTCCTCCGGATTCTCAGGCCTCAACCTCAACCAATGCATCCGTGGTCCAGACTTGGCTCTCTCGCTCACTTTGAATCCATATATCCGAGGCACGTAGACGTACCCTGCCGCACGTTTTTGTCCACCGTGGGGATTCGGGTTTTTGAATGTGAGCGAGCCGGAGCTGCTCCGTGGGGACGCGCTCGCGGCTGTCACGGCTGAAGTGGAGGAGGGAGCTTTCCAAAATGGAGCGGGGGCGAGTTCTTTGTAGGTTTGGAAGAAGAGGTGAGGGAAGGTCGTCCCGAAGAAGGCGCCTGCGAGCGAAAGTTCGTGTGAGGGAGATATAGAGTGCGTAGGGGGAGATTTACGCACCATCTACGCCTTGGAACCGACTGCTGGGAGGCGTGTAGATATCATTGCAGTTTGGACAGAAGAGTTTGACGGTGTCGAGTCCGGGCATGTCAGATCTCCCACATGGGACGACATTGCATCCGACGCAGTACACTCGAGGGCACGACCCGAATATTCCAGCTTCGTATTTGTCTACCTAACTCGCAAAGACACAGGACTTTAGATTAGTCCGCGATCAAGGGCTAGAGATGTTTTTGGAGCACCGTCATAACGTACCATAGCTTGCAGACCGACGCGTGTGAGGATGTAACGTGAGTGTACGAGTCCGTAGAGCATTTCGGCGGAGGATTCGACGATGGAGACGTCAGGGATTTTGGTTGCTTCTTCATCTGTTCACAGGGTGGTGAGATGGTGAGCTGGCGAGTGAAGTGATGAGCTTGAGACGCACCTGGTTCGACATCCAGCACCATCTCCATTGCTTCCTTCCAGAACGGTACCATCGTGTTCAACCCAGTGAGATTGAAATCATCTTCGATGAAATCTTCAGTGACTTCGCAAAAGTATTCGTGCCCTGGTAACGAGCAAAACCAGCTGATCCAAGTTAATGTCGACGTTGGTGTGGATGAGGCTGACATCGTGTTTTCGGTGTTGGTAGAGAGAGATTAAGAGAGATAACGGTCAGCAAGGCGATAGCGAAAAAGACAAGGGGCGTGGTCCAAGCGACAAGCGAAGTGAAACTTGTCAGGAAAAAAAGTTGAACTATAAGGGATAACTCACTATATCCCTCTTCAACTTCCTCCATGATTTCGTCGCCCTCACCAGTACCGCTGATGACTTCCTCCTCCTCGAATTCCTGTTGGGAGGTATCCATCGATTGCGATTCGTAGGCGGCCAGGATGGGAAAACAAGCGAGGGATTTGATGCCCTCTTACTGGACAGGAGGAGGTTATCACTTAAGAGTGGTTCAAACTCCGATCTCGTTCTCTCTCTCTTTCATCTTCCCTCATCTGGTCTCAAGAATAGGTCATCCTTCCAATGGAGTCATCGTACACTTTAACAGCGAATTTCTCAACACCCTTGGCTGAGTATTCATTTAACGACATTCCCCCTGTCAACTTCGCAGGGTCGTGCCAAGGGCGTGTGCCTAATAGTAGAACCGACCCAATCGTCCAGCGTTGGATTCGTCAAAGTTCGCGCCCGTTGCGTCAGAAGCTATAAAAAAATGAATGATTTTGTACCAGGAGAGGAACGTGAAGGAACAGCAGGAAGAAATAAAAGGCTGTAAATACCGACTACACTTGTCTATGGCGAGTCACAGCTCCTCAGGCCTCAGGCCTCAGTACTCAGTTCTCAGTTTGGCATAGCTGTCTGTCAGAGAGTTCATGAGCATGAAATGTAGATTTAATCTGTAGACCTCAGCAGTCGCTATCACCAATCTTAATCGTAATTAACGACATTGAAATGGGTTCACACGGCCATCCCTTCCCTCGGACATGACTCAGGCTAATACCACACTGACACATCCGGCCCTCCCAGCTTTCACCAGCTATGAAGCTCGGAATCATAGGCGGCGGGCCATCCGGGTTCTACGTCGCCTCTCGCATCCTCTCTAGAACAAGCAGGCCCCTCCGGATCGACATCTACGACCGTCTATGGTGTCCACACGGTCTCGTCCGATATGGTGTCGCCCCAGACCACCCAGAAGTCAAAAACTGCGTTCACAAATTCGACCAGGCAGCATCAGACTCCCGACTTCGGTTCTTTGGAAACGTGAACATTGGGACTACCGGTGGATTCGGGCATAACCTCCAGTTGCCCGTGCAGTCATTGTTGAAGAACTATACGCACCTCTTGTTCGCGACGGGATGTACGAAACCGCGATTGCATCCTTCGTTACCGCCGCAGAAAGACGTGGTGTTGCCTGCGTTGGATGTGGTTCATTGGTATACAGCACATCCATCCAATGTTTCTCCACCACCGTTGGACAAGGTTAAGCACGTCTCTATTATTGGGTTGGGAAATGTTTCGTTGGATGTGGCCAGGATTCTACTCATGTCGCCTGAGGAACTCGCACCTTACGACGTCCCGGAAAGCGTGTTAGACGTGTTACGGAGGTCAACGATAGAGCATGTGTCCATTGTTGGGAGGAGAGGACCTTTGGAGGCCGCATTCACTACGAAGGAGCTGAGAGAGATGATGAACCTATCAGAAGCACGTATGGTTCCCTTGGACCCCTCGGTTCTACAAGTCGAAGAAGGAACCAAACTCACACGACAACAATCCCGAACACTTGATCTCCTCAAGAAAGGTTCCAAAAACACGGATTCATCGTCCAAAAAGACGTGGAGCCTCGAGTTCTACCGAAACCCTCTCCAAATCGCCCCCAGCCACAACTCCCATGCCCATGGGCGTACACTTACACTCGGACATACAGAAGTCGACAAGACAACTGGCAAAGCCGTACCTACAGGTCTCACTACCCAACTCCCTACCGACCTAGTCATCACTTCCTTGGGATTCCACGGAGAATCATTCACACTACCTTCTGCCTCTTCCTCTTCAACATCGACAGCGGACGTTGATCTGTACTCCCCCACCCTCGGACATCTCCGCACACTTTCCCCGACCAACCGCCTCGTCTCCCCGACTCCGTCTGGGCACATACTCAAACATATGTATGCTTCCGGCTGGGCTGCTATGGGTGCGAAGGGCGTTTTGGCTGCGACTATGATGGACGCGTACAACGTCGCCGATGAAGGGATTTTGAAGGACGTGGTGATGGCGGACCAGGAGGTTGAGAGTGGGAAGCTTGAGGAGGAGTTATTGCTCAACCCTGATGAGTCGAGTGTGGATTTGGACTCTCTTCCGTCTGAGATCGAAAAGGGCCTTGTGGAGGGCTCTGTTACGACGTATGAGGATTGGAGGAAGGTGGATGAGGAAGAGAGAAGACGAGCAAAGGAGGGCAAGGAGAGAGAACGTATGCTGTCTTGGGAGGAGGTTAGCAAGTACCTGCGACGATAGAAACGGTGTAGCATATTCACCTTACCCTACTAATACGATAAGTTTCTAAATTCCGTCAACGGAATGGCGATCCGCAGTGGTTATTAATATAGCATTAGTACATCGCAAGACGCTTATTCTACTTATCTACTCAAACGAACACACCCGATCCTTTCCCACTGCCCCGGACAACATTGCAGGCCCTGTGACCATAAGA
>JANHQD010000014.1:0-65896 GCA_024721195.1 Marasmius sp. AFHP31
ACGGTACCAGTATGGGGCATCGATCAACTGCAAAAATGCGCCTTTGCTGGGAGAGGCCCTAAACCTCAAGATGCTACTCCAAGCATGCCAGAAATTAGCAGTAGACGACCACAAGATTCTCCAATCTCGAGGTATGGTCCGCGCGCGGAGAGGGTCATAAATGTGGCAACGGGAAGAGCAGAGGGACTCGCGCGGATGTGGCGGTGCCATTTTATTTGCCGGGGTCCGAACACCACGCGGCCAACGAGGGCCAACGTTACTAATAGGTGGGTTTCCGCGAGTCATTCTCATCTTCCCGCACCTAACAGCTGAACGTATACTAGTAGCGTAAGGAAACAATAAGATCTACCATTGGTTTCGAAAGACGTGCACTCGGGATGTATTCATCTGTAGTGATGTCCCTGATGTTCATTAAACCCGGATCAACTTTCAAACGACGCAGATTAACAGTGTCGACTTAGGAGAGGAACTTAAGGAATGGCTATTTATTTGCTGTATAGAACCCTACAGACACCCAGGGCGATTGGAGCCGGCACTTAAAGAACTAGAGCGACAAATCCAGCACCTACGAGGCCAGCAACCATGTCGACTCCTGCCGAGCCTGTAGCGCCATTTCCGGATCGCGGACTAGTGAAATCGAGTTGAACATTTGCAAGTTGCAGATCAGGACCATGACTTACGTCGATGTTTGAGATGGTGCCGCGCCAGTGCTCGAGCTACTGAGGCTTATGGCAGTAGAGAGACTTGCCGGGATGGAGACGGAAATACCCTAATCGTGACAGTGAGTGAGGGATCGTAGAGCTTTACCACAGAAAAACGCACGGCTTGGGCACATAGTTGCGTAAAGATAGATAGGGCAGCGGTAATGTCACTTGCTTGACAGTTCTTTGAAACGCAGGCACTGTTATTGGAGATAACAGTCTGGCTCTTGCACAAACAAGCAGTGTCGGTTTGAGAACATCCGCCCAGGTCTGCGCTAGCGAGGCAATTGAGTGCACATGCTGCATAACATCGTCAGTACCGCGTTCGAGCACGTAGCAGAGTATCGAGGATACGAACTTGGGATGTTCTGCGCTGACGCCAAGGCGATGACGGCGGCGAAGGTGGAAAGAGCGAAGACACGCATCGTGGGTTGGCGGGGAATGAGGTTTGAGGGCAAGGTCCTGACCTAGTCCTGAGGATGAGGACGAGAATCGAGAGGTATTTATGTAAAGGGAAAATGGAATAGGAGGAAAGGTTTCCTCCCGCTTTTCTGATCTTACTGCAATGCCCCTGTTTTCATCCCTATCTATCGGTGACACCGAGGCATTGTGGCTGTCTCGTCGTGCGTCTTCGCTGACACCTAAGGCCTTCAGCCATCTCGGTTTCATCAAACGATTCTGGAATGTTTGTTTGTGGTCGCTGGATCTTGGACGTCCCGGGATGTATCAACCGAGTTTGAGTTTGCAAGCCTTTAGAGCATTCGTGGATCACAAATACCTCGGAAACGAGACGCGATCGGCGGAACAGGGAGAAAGGGAGAAAGATAATCCATACATATCGGATGTCAGCCATACACGAATGTCAATAGATACATATCAATCAAATGAGAAAAGACGACGCAAGATCGAGTGAGTTTGCTACTTGAGTAGACCTTCCTCCTTCAGCTTCCTCAATGCTGCATCTGCAACCCTAAAGCTTTCCATCCCCGTCCTAGGTTTCGAGTCAATCCAGCAAATGATTCACATTGTGTGATATACTACTCACGGAATTCCGCAATAGATGGCCGCGTGCAGCAACGTTTCGCGAATCTCTACCTCTGTTGCGCCGTTGACAATTGCGCCTCTAGCGGATGGTGGCAAGTCAACTGTCGTTAAGAATGTTCACGCGCACGCTTCGGAAGGTTTCCCACCTGATATGACTTGTGAGCTGAGTGAATGAGGAAGGAATTTTCGTAAGACACTTTCACACTCCAAAAGCAATCGCACGCACTTCTGCACTTTTGGCCTGATAGGCGAGAAGAGCGAGATTAATGAGGCTTCTCTGCTTTCGCTCCAATCCCGGTCGTGTCCAAATCGTGCCCCAAGCCACCTGTTCCAAGTTCAGTATCAAGGGCGATGAAAAGGAAGAACGCTATCCTCTGTGGTTAGCTATAAAATTACAGTTGAGCGAACGCTGGTCGTGGGGATCGAGAACCTATACCTCTTGCATCGGCCTCATGAAATCGGATACACCCTACAGGATGATTCAATGGGCTAAAAACTTTCCAACACAGAACACGGACCTTCTCCAGCTGATCGTCAACAAATGCATCGCCCTTTAATGCTCGAAGGTCAGTACGTGAACGTGAAAAAGTGTATTGAGGGACGCACAAGAACTTGTCGCCGGACAACCATTCCTTCGTCGTAGATAGTTTTGTGAGCTTCGTGGTTTGGCATAGTGGGAGCAGAAGATGGAGGTAAGTAGAAAAGAAACAGTTTCGGCCCAGGACCCTATAGTCCTATGACCTGAGACCTTGCGAACGATGTTCTCGTGGCACTCTAGATGTTCCCAGATTATGATATCAGAGAGCCGCAAACCCGTTCCTTTCTTTCCTTGTCCACCACACCCTTCGACACAAAATCAACTACATCGTACACCATGCCCGTCCCTCCCCCAAAGCGATATGGATGGATCGGATTGGGCGCCATGGGATATCCTATGGCAAACCAGCTTCGGCGGAAACTGCCTCCAGGATCCGAGCTCTTCGTGTACGACGTGAACGTAGAGGCGACGCAGCGATTTACCCGTGAATCAGGGGGATCTATACCAGTAAGGATAGTCAAGAATGCAAGGGAAGTTGCCGAATGTTCGGTGAGCATCAATGCTAGTTCGAGACGAAGACACTGTTGAGCGGAGCTGTTTGTAGGAATGCATGATTTCAATCGTACCAGAAGGTTACGAACTAAGTTCTGTTACACTCTCCGATAGTCTTGTTGACATTATGACCAGGTCTCCACGTGAGAGAGGTATACCTGACGCCAGAAACAGGTGCTTTGGCTGGTAGGACAGCGGGCAAGATATTTGTAGATTGGTGAGTTTTTGACGCGTCAAGGGGTGAGAAAAGTCCTAACTCACCGTTGTCTGGAGCTCCACCATCGATCCAGAGACATCGTTGCTCGTTGGGAAGGCAGTAGATGAATCAAGTTCAGACGAACCCGCCCATTTTTACGACGCGCCGGTTTCCGGTGGTACCGCTGGAGCCGAGAAGGGTACTCTGACATTCATGGTTGGCGCTGCGCCAGATGATCCTTTGTTCCCTGTTCTGGAGGATATTTTTCGCCTGATGGGGACGTCGATATATCCTATTGGAGGTCGAAGTCTTGGAGTGGCTGCGAAATTGAGCAACAACTATCTTTCGTCCATGGTCACTCTCGCTACATCGGAAGCCATGAATTTAGGCATGCGCCTGGGGATCGATCCCAAGGTGTTGAGCAACTGTTTCAAGACAAGCTCCGGAAACAGTTGGGTCAACTCAACCATCAATCCGGTGCCCGGTGTTTGTCCCGACGCCGTAACGAGTAAAGGCTACGAGGGTGGATTCAAGGTCAGGACGTTCAGGCGGAGGACTTTTTTTTTGTTGTTGATGACTTTGATTCCAGATTCAATTGATGAAAAAGGACGTAACACTCGCAGTGCAAGCCGCAGAACGTGTTGGTGCAAAGCTCGTGCTCGCAAATTCAGGGTTGCCCGCGTATATCGAAGCTTCGGAAGATCCACAATGCAGGGATAAGGATTGCCGTGTCATCTATAAGTGGTCTGTTTCCTCGAATCATCTGCAGGAGAGGCGAGTTTTGAACGAGTTTCTGCAGGTTGGGGGGCATCGAGCCCAAGGTTTGAAGGAAAGGAAGATAGAATTGACTGGTGAACGAATGATACATCGGATCTACAGTAAGAATCCAACCGGTCGAAATGATGAGGGGGTGATTGAAGAAATAGTTAGCGAAACACGCACCGATTATACACACGAAAGGCTCGAGCACTCCTCCTAAATTTCGCGATTAACTGTTATCGGAGGTCAGCAAACGGGCATTCATAACGAAAAGGGATAAAATGGTAGAATTATTCAGTCCCGAAAGATGGTATGTTTGAGGGCAGCACAGCGAAGTCATCGCTAGCCATACAATGATGATAATGTATGCATCATAAAAAAAAGAACAGGTATAACAAAGACTCACAGATCGGTTTCTCAGGATTGCACTTGCAGTCGAGACGACGTAGTGAGCAGAGAAAAAATCAATCGGCACGGTGCACCGTGACGCGGTGTCGTTCTGCGGCAGATACCGTCGGACTTCGCCGAATCGTTTTGCTTTGACCGAGGTCGCCAGATTCTGATCACCAGTACCACGTCTTTCCTTCAAGATGAAGCTGGATGACCTCAACTCTGACATACTCGAACACATCATCTCTCTGGTAGATTCTCTATCTGTGTCTCACTGTTCTCAATCATTGACTCGGTTCCCTCAGCTCCACTGTTACTCAAGAAACACGATATTTTCTGTGTTGCGCGTCAACAGAAGGCTTCATGATGCCTCATTACCGTTCGTATATCGTATACTGACATTTGATTTCTCCACCAAATCTCTCCCTAACGATCCAGCTTCTCTGAGGAGCCCTCAAGCGCGGATTGACAACTTCCTCGCATTAGATTGCGAGCATCTCGTATTCAGAGCTGTTCGGAAGGTGGTCGTACGCTCGTCTCCTAGTCCTTCGTTCTCTCCTACATTGAACGAGTATAAATGGATCACCTTCGTTGAAGTCATTTCCCGAATCAAAAACCTTCGTGAGATAGTGTTTGACTGTGGGGAAAGGTTCCCTCCCACTCTTCTCGATACCCTCCACCGCTCCCATCCTTCTTCCCATCTGCGCATCCGCAACTGGACTCGCTTGAGTGCTGATACCAGGTGTGGCGATCCTGGTGAAGAAGCGTTGGCACGATCACCTTGCCTTCGAGCCCTCCATGCAGTCGTCTACTCTGGAGGACGTCCATCTGATTTCACCATCCCAGCCTTCATCAGAATTATCTCACTAGCTCCGAATATCGACTCAGTGGCTCTAGAAACACACCCTTCGTCTCTTGGCGGTGTGTTTAGCGTGACCGATGAAGAACAAGAAGAGAAGATACGGGAGCGCAGGAGATTCGACGCCAGGTCTGCCATCGTGAAGGACCTAAAGGATATCTCATGGGACCATCTCGAACTGCGGACTATGCTTCAATGGACGGAATTCTGCAATCTCTCCAGACTCCAGACTCTAGTTGTGGGTAACCTCGACTGCGATGTCCTCCGTCATTGCACGACAAATTTCACATTCAACGAGCTCAAACACCTGTCGTTCAGGTCATCCATCTATTCGACCTCTTTAGGCATGCTTTCCCCCGAGGAGTTTGAGAGTACTGTCATGGACTTTCTGTGGTCCTTGCCACCTCTCGAGTCCCTTACTATCACGGCTGGCGGGAGTAGGATCGACCTCCTTCGATTGTTGACGCGACATGGTCGTACTCTTCGTCGATTATCCCTTCACGATGTCGAGAGTGCCTTTCGAAAGCGCTGTAGCGCACTAACGCTCGAACAAGTCGAGGCACTCCGAGTCGGAGCACCATCGCTCGAATATCTCGAGCTGGACATCGATAGGACGCGCGGCGGAAGCTGGGAAGCCGAGTTTTACTCCCTCATTTCTGATTTTTCACAACTCGTTCGAATCGCCTTCTTTTACGATATTGGCCTACACGTCATCGAAGAGCCCCTGGAAGTTCGCAAAACTTATGCACGACGTTATTTTCCTGCTGATTCGTCCTTTGGGGAGGATGTTTGGAGAGCAGTACAGCCTAAGGGAGCAGACCCCCGGCATTCTCGATTAGAAGAACTAGTGCTTCATATGGGAGAGGTGGGGGGAAGAAGTGCAGGTCATTGGTACTATGGACAAGAGTGGATGCAGTATGGCGAAGCAGCCAGACAGACGGTGTGCGTGAGGAGGTCTGAGAGAGATGACCAAAGGGCGACGTTCTCCACAGTGGTTACAGGCCCGGGATGCACGCTTGATGCATTCACAACGTTGACAGAGGAGTTAGACGCGGCTGCGTCCTTGACCCTTCCTAGCGATACCTCAGACGACGGTTCCTGAACGTTGAAGTTTGTAAACTACTATCTTGTATTCGATTCGATCAGAATAGTGCATACATGCGTACAGGAGACGTATGGTACATGTTTTCGAGTATAAATCTGGCGAGTTCAGCAAGGTGAGTGGCCGTTCATGATTTTCTTCGCCATCTTCGAGATAGAGGGACGAGCCTGGTGTGGAGTCAGGCATTGGGTTCTTTGGTGTCTTTCATCTTCCGCAGCCGCTTACGCCGTGTGTTCTCTTCGTCCGATTCATCCTGCGTGTCTAACTCCCGGCGAGAACGTCCATATTTCGAGGGCACGGCTTCGGCGGAGCCAGGCTTACGAGGAGAAAGGCTAGTAGCCAAATATTGCTCGACTGCCGGCCCTGTCTCCGCTAGGCCACTCAATTGTTGGGAACGTGAAAGGGGTGGCTTACGGTACCCAGGGGAATCGACCTCCGATACCTCAGCGCTCTCGACAACAAGATGGCCCCGTTTCGCTGAAACCCGCATGATGGGGGAAGACAAAGGAGATGGACTGCCGACATCGGAAGTGATCGCAGCAGATACACGACGAATCCTTCGCCGCGAACGAGATGCACGGGTCGCAGACAACTCGGGTCTGTCATCGGGAGGTTTGTCACCTCCAAGGACTGCAGGCGATGCATCATCGTCGTATTCAAGCGGCGCGTTATCGGCAACCACGAAGCCGTCGATACGATACCCATTCTGGTCAACTTCCTCCTGGCTGGGTTGAGAGTATGGTTGATCCTGTTCCTCGTCGTCTGCCATATGCTCTCCTGCCTTTCCCCAACTCTCGGTGTATCTTCCTGCATCGCGCATGACCTCATATACTCGAGGGTTCTCCAACCAGCACTTCAGGGCACCAAAGAAAAGCGGGTACTGTGCAAAGGAGAAAGATCAGCCATAATTCTAGATGGAAGAGCCCAGACCAACCCTCTCTCTACACTTTCGTGTACCATCATCGTCCCGAACATAGAGCATCCAGCCCTTATCCAGGACTTGGTTCATCTTCAAACCCCTGTATGTCTTGCCAAAAGGCACGAATACATCCCTCCAGCGATGCTCACTGGTGATGTACTCCAGAAGTCCGTCGTAATACTTACGGACTGCCGATCCCAGTGGCATCTTAGGAGGTGACATCGTGAGTTAGGAAAGACAGTTGCGGAGGGAGCCTCGAAACTGACGTTGGTTTTATGTCCGTAGACCTCGAACAACTTCTCCAACTTCATGGCGGAAAGGGACCTTATCATCGTTCCGGCAGGCGCACCTGCAAATTGATAGCGCAGTGTCTTTGCGCCTCCATCCTCGTTCCAGTACCATTCCTGGTCTTCAGGGATGTCCTGGTCAAAAATGTCGATGTACGAGGGTTCTGCGGCGGCCCGTGCGGGGTCTGCTCTCCTCCTCGTAGGTATTTTGGGTCCTGCCATGGTTTGATCGACGTCTTGAGGGGTGATACGGACGTGGGAAGCCTTGAACTTGGTCTTAAACGCGTAAAATTCGAGATGAGAGGGATGAGGAAGGAAAAAGGAAGAAAGGAACGAGCTACTTGCATCGACGCGACGCGGGGAAACTATAAATACTCCGGGTAAGTGGCCAAGCTCGGGCAAAGCTGTTCAAATTTTTTCATTCAATTGCAAACCTTCTGAGTCATCGGCTTCATGAATCATATGGACCATCTTCGTGTATTCAATGGCAATCAGAAGGTAAGGCTTTCTTTCAAACAACTCGACTCACCTATGCTGACAGTCTAGTTGAAGTCAACAGCATCGAATTCCCCAACGTCCTCAAGCCTCGAGGCCTCTCTGGGTTGAATACAAGAAGTGGCGCCACTCTAATAGCGGGTGATGCCCTGGGGAGGCTACCTGACGATATCACTAGATGGCATTCAACCCAGGTATCGTCTGGTGCTTCAACTCGGTATACATAGCAACGTACTGTAAGAGGGACGCAGATATAACACAATATAGTACTTGATTCCAAGCCTAGTAAATCTCGACGACTAATCAGTAGAAGATCATGATATCAATCAACAATGACATCACCGATTATCGACATATGAACTTTGCAACTAACTTCGTGGTTGCAGGACGCCAGTTCTGCGCCTTGCGCGTTTTCTTGGGTTCATGAACCGAGTCCGAGTCGATACCCTCCGAGCCTGGCTTTTCGCGAGAGCGTCTACGTTTGAGGGTTGCGGCTCGGACGCGACGCGAAGACTCGTCATGTGTATTCCCTGATGTACCGGCTTCGACTGAGCCTGGAGTAGAGGCGAACGCCTGAGTGTACGGGGTGGAACATCTGGTGAAGGGGAGCGAGAGAGCGATGGTCCGCGAATCTTCGTAGAAGCGAACGTTCCGGAGTCTGCACTGTTGTCCTCGTCCCCCGACGTCGATTCTGTATCAGACGTATCATCTTCATTCTCGGTAGACGCATCCTCCCACTCGATTCTGTTGTCGTTGTTGACCACGAAATCATAGCGAAAGTACCCATTCTTGTCAATCTCCTCTTCCGTGGGCTCAACACAAAATTGATCCCGTTCCTCGTGGTCGGGAATATAATCTCCGTCTTCATCATCGCCATCATCTCCTTCCGCCGGTGGATCTACATACCGATATCACGCATGGCTTCGCACACGTGAGGATTCTCCAGTCACAGACGAGTGAGTGCTATGCATACAATAGCAGGGTAATCATCGCTTCATCGCTCCAGTACCAGTCCACGTCGTCAGGGATGTCCTGGTCACGGATGTCGACTCGACATAGCAAGTCGGAGTTTCCTTGAAGGCTTGCGCAGGCTTGGCTTTCCTTCTCCTAGGAATTCTCTTTTTCGGCATTTATTTGTTTTGTGAGGGATAATGCGGATGATTTTGAGCTTGGTCGTGAACGTTGAGTACTTCAGTTGAGATGGAAGAGGTGAGACTAGCGCGAAACATTTGCAGCATCGTACGGTGAGATTAAGATTTAAAAGCGTGTGAACATCTAATTCAAATAATAGTGGGCCCGCGGCCAATTCCCACGATCCTCCGAGTCAATTCATAACGAGTCAGTGAGTCCTCCAGGGCTCATTCTTCTGCAATTTCCCCCTGATAACCCGTTTCAAATGACGAACATCGGGGAGTACGCGGAGCGCACTGAGTCCGAGGGACACAATGTGTGAGTTTCAATGGAAGCTTGTGAAATAATTTATTGAAGTTGGCCGCCGGGACCAACGACGGTTGTGTCAGTTATTACTCCCATGTACGCCTTACAGCAAATATAAGTATACAATCTCAGCCCACTGGCTCGAGGTGGACTGTCAGGTCCGTCAAGAAAAAGATTGGGCCAGGAAGGAACAAAAATCTTTGAGGCCCACAGCCTTAAAAATCGCGAGGGAAAAAACAAAGCATAGACAGGATATGAAAGAGATGGACTGTACAAGTAGATCAGCCGACCAGACCAACTTTCTTGGCCATCCGACTCGGGGAATGTAAGTGAGGTTTCCCTTTCGAGACGGGTGTCCTGCGCTGTCTCTTGGGTGGGGACCCCTGCATGTCTGGTTCGTCCGCGTCATCCTGGGACTCCGGACTCTGTCGGGGACGTCCGCGCTTGGGAGTTCCAGGTGTGCGGGTGAGGGAGGAAATCCTGACATGGTCATCTCGTTTGGTATCATCGTAGCGAGAAGGACGCCGGGACGAACATCCTCTGCCCAACGAGTCCACGTCCTTCGAGGTCTGAGCCACTTCCCAGTGAACGAACTTTGCGGAGGTCGGGCGGCACTCAGCAAGTTCATGAGCTGAGGAAGTGCGAAGCAACTCGAGGGCCTTATTCAAGTTAGATCCTGCCTCCAATAGAACCTCGGGTACACCCCGTCGTGAACGGTTGGCTGCTTGAAATGCCGAGATATGTGGATGGGAAGGAGAAGCCATGGATAAAGGACATTTGCGAAGTTTACGACGAGGACCTGAGGCTATCGATATCTCCGCTTCGTTGTCCGACTCCCCAGAGCGGCTGTCAATACGACGTTCGCGTCTGCCTGTGCGTGGAGTTACGGGTGAAGGCGGCGGAGGTGTCGCGTAGCCAGAGGCAATGTCCCCTTCCATTGGTACGCAATGGATACTTTGATGATCGGGTGGGGGCGTACAAGGCGCCCTAAGATTGCCGTCATAGTGCCTACACAAGTCCTCCCTCTGCAGAGGTTCGATGTGCGGTTGACTCCCATCGTCGTCGTCCGATGACTCGCTGGGCTCTCCTTCCGCTTGTTCTCCAGCGGAATGCGCATCATCCTCGTCCAGGTCTGGATCTTCATCTTCTTCCTCGTGATCGAGCCACATCTGGAGGGCCTTGAAAAAAAGGGGGTACTGCCAGTGTCCGAGCGGGTTGAGAGAGATCAGCGTTAAGTCTCAGTACGAGAATACTCCTTCTCACAGTTCTCCTGCACATTTGTGCCTTGTAGTTGGAACTGTGCAGAATCCAGACCATCCACCCTCTATCCTGTATCTCACTCATTTTGAGGTCTCGATAAGTGTCGCCAAAAGGGACACGAACATCCCACCAGCGTTGACGCCAAAGTCTGTCATAGTACTTGCTGACTGCCAGCCCAAGTGGCATCTTGAGAAAAACAATCGGAGTCAGCAAAAGTTCCGCAAGGAAAAAGCAAGACTGACGGCTGTATGACCATATAGTGAATACAAAAACTCTAACTTCTTAGCAGAGAGGTCCCTTATTTCTGTACCCGGAGGTTCACTCCAGAACTCATAGCGCAGAGCCTTTCTGCCCCCATCTTCGCTCCAGTACCAGTCCTCGACCTGGGGAATTCTATCCCGATCGCGGACGCCGTCGATGTAGGAGGGCTCAGGATGCAACATCCTCAATGACGGGTCTGCTCTCCTTCTTTCAGGCCAATCGTCCATCGATTGGTGTTCCTTGCACGTTAAATAAGGCCGATGCCTGCTGGGAGTTGAGAGAAAAGAGGGGGGAAACACTTCACGTTTCAGCGTTGATAGTTTCGAACTAGGGGCACGAAACCGTGCGAATTCTTCCCGCTTAACGCCACAGTTTCACCGCGACTGACACTGCAGACCACGTCAAGAGGTGTCGCCGCTTGGACATACTACGGGAGGGGATGCCTGACAGCTGTCCTGGGAATGAGTCGGCCTCAATATGTTCGTTTTTGCAGTAGCCACACAGCGCAATCGTATCATACACACCCATAAAACCTACAAATCAACACCAAATCATCTTTCCATGATAATTTCTAGTGCCATCCTGCTTCATTGCGTCTGAGAATTGGATAGGGAAGATCGAGGAAATTTCGACGTCAGGAAATGACCTTTGATGCATCCAATGTGCGCTACCATAGTCCAGTTAGAACTTGCCCTTTCGCGAGTTTTTGAACTGGATTTTTGCCAACCTGACACCTATGATTCATCTTCTGAAAAGAGCTTCGAAATTCACTATCAGATCACCTCATACGGTCCCAAGGCACAGCCAACAACATAACAAAGATATGAGGAGGGGATGGAGGCTGACAGTAGAATCTGCGGCGCTGTCAGAAATTGTTCGGATATCAGACTCTCATGCCAGCCCATGCAACCACACCCTTTGTTTTGAGCCATAAATTGTGTTGATTTCTTCTCGCCTGCGATCGGTCCAGCTAGCACAAGTGCTCGAAGCGGACACGCAACTATCAAGACATGTGTTTCGTTAGTCAAAATCGTCCCAAGAATTCGCCAACAAAGTTCCACCACTCCTCCGTCTTGTCCACCATCGGAAGATGACCCGCATCTGCGAGCAGCTTAAATTCAACATTTCCGCCTTTCTCTGCCCAGGTCTTCTGTAGGTTCGACATGCCTTCCGCAACCTTCCCGCCGCCATCAAGAGAGCCCGCAACCAGGAGGGTAGGAACGGTACAGTCGAGGAGAGGTTTAGAAGCTAACGGATATGAATGTCAGAAACGTCCAGAAAGTAACCCTTCCGGAATACCTACATTCAAACAGGTCGTACTCCATCAGCGCACTTGCTCCTAACTTGAAACCATCCAACGTCGTCTTCATCACCATAGACTCCAAAATAACTTCACTCCTCGTCCTCCGATGCACGATTCCTTCATCTTTCCCACCGGGCCAACACGGACTCCCATCAGGGAACCATCTTGCAACCGTAACTTCTCCCAGCTCTCTCATGTTCTTTCCGACGCCTTGCTCATCGGTGCCGCCTCGAGAGGCAAGTTCTATGCGGTCCGTCCAAGCTTGTTTGTTTCCAGCGGGAGTGCGTGGAGATGTAGCGCATGAAACAACCGATCGGGTAAGGTTGGGATAGTTGGCGCCAAAGGATAGAGCGGTAGCTCCTCCTTGAGAGGTACCGATGATGCTGTGAATGGGAGTCGGGATCTTGAGATGGTCGAGAATATGAGCGATGTCGCTTGCAAGGACAGGGATGGTACACTGTGCAGAGGCTTCTGTCGATGACGAGCCGTGACCGCGCTTTAGGACGATGAGTTAAGAGTCCGACAAGTCATCAACGCATGTGAGCAACACGAACCGGGTCATGTAAGAGGACGTTGAATGTCTTGTACTTTCCCAGAAGAAGAGCTGATCCGTGTGAGCCATTTTGGGGAGCGAGCAGATATGGTAGTGCCCAATCATACATGCCGACATTGGTGAGTAAAGCGTTGCAGCACACGATCCAAGGAGCATCTGGGTGGGTGATATGCGTCACAACGTGAGTATATCCATCCCCAGAAGCAAGGGGTACTTTGTGTTCGGCGTAATCTGCCGGCCATGGGACGACATTGTCCGCCATTGCAGCTACATCGAGGGAGACGAGGAATCGGGAGACCATGTTGTAGGTTGCTGTAATGGCAGCGGCTTCGACAAGCAGATCTTCGACCTCTTCCTCTGAGCTAGCCTTCGGGGCAAGGCCCTCTTTCAACGCCTTGGTGACATCCGGGGGGACTTGACACGACTTCGTGCTATGGTGAGCGAACGCCAGAGCAGCGGCTTGCAGGGGTGAAAGGGTAGTGTCGTTGCTCTCGGGCAGAGAGGATAGATCTCGGACAACATAAAGCTGTGATGTAGTAAGTCCATGATCTCGACCAACGTGTTCATGGTGAATCCATTCGAACGCAGCACAATTAATGGCAGCAACTCGAAGAATCTACAAAAGGTCAAATCGAATCATATCGAAACTTCAAGGACTACAGAAGGAACCTACCATGAGTTCTCTGACATCTCCCGACAGTTTTCCTTTCGTTCTTATCGCACCCAGAAGGGAATTCCACCCATCCGCAACAGGTGGTACATGCAAGAGTGTTCCGTCAAGCGGTGTGAGCCCGCGAGCCCCGCGTCGTTCACGGATTCGGTCTGCAATTTGTGAAGTCCCTTGTGGGGGAAAACGACCTGGAACGAGACGAGAGGTTGGCATATTGAGCTGGGCCGTCGAGGATGAGAAGAACTAGAGAATCAGCGGGGCTTGTGGTGGGAGACGTGACATAGCGATCCGGTCCGGTACGCGTCCGGCGGGAACGGTTAACTCTTTACTCGGCGCTAAATTCCAATATGCGTGTCCAGTGCGTGTCCCCAAACTTGACACTCGACCACCATGAGTGTACCTCCGTCGACTACAGCTTTGGCAATGGCCTTGCGTCCAGTAGCGGATCAATTCACGTTCCTCACTACAACCAAGGTTCATTCGACCCTCTTTCCTTTTCCATGGGCATCCACACTGCATGCTGCTCGAATTTCACTAGTCTACCAAGCCAATATGAAGAAGGCAGGCCAGGAGAAGGCAATTGGTTGGAAAGCGTATCTTGCAGGCTATCTAGTTATGGTGCGTTCGATCTTCAAGTCTCTCTATAGACGACTTTGACAACGAATTCACAGTCATGGGGTGGAATGCTAATCTCACATTTTTTGCTCAACCTCCCACCTCCTCCAATCTACTCGTTCATGCCGTATGCGAATTATCTAGGAGTTCACTTTCTCCTGACCTTTATAACTTCTCTTTTCCCTCAAGTATGTCACGCTCCGTCTTGCAAAATTCACGTCTCATCGTCGTTCATCAGATCCTCTCTCCTACAAATCTTCCAACTTACGATGTGATTCTGTTCCCTCTTGACGCTGTTCTACGCGTCAATTCCATCACTTCTACGATTGACCTTCTATCCTCCAATCCCAATGTCAGCCCCCTTCTCAAATCATCGCCTCTGTTCCATTTCATCATCGGCGCTGTCGCGTCCGCGGGAGGTGGCGTGTCTGCTGGAACGCTCTCTACCTGGACATCTCAATGGGCCTTCTCCACTCCCGTTTTCTTGCGACCTACCGCAGGTCTTCTGGCTACTCTAGACGTCTGGGCTGGTAGTGTTATCGGTAAGTCGCCACGTCGTCTTTCTTACTAATTCCTATTCTAATCCTGGCGCTATAGCTCTTGTATACGACCTCGCAACGTCACATCCCGCATTTGACGGTTTTCTTCCATCCTTTACCTTGATTCCTGTGCTTTCGCCATTGGGAGCTAGAGCTCTCTGTACAATCGTGCTGTCAGCTATGTTTGGCTTCCGCGCATTGTCCGCGATTAAAAAACCTGCTTCCCCGGTGCAAGTGCAAGGAAAGGACAAGAATGCAGGGAAGGCAAAGCCCAAGTCACAGTAATATTGTACCTGCTACGTGGAGTGTAATTCCTACAGTGCTGTCACACTAGATGCCATAGAGCAAAACAACAACTTGAACTGCTATGTTTCTGCTCTTCTGTAAAGAAATCGCGGTGCGGTTTACCACGTCGAGCAACTACTTGCACCGCAAGAGTCATCGTAAATGTACGGATCCTAGCATTTCACAGTTACGGATAATAATATACACGCAATGACACTCATAATATTCTGCCCTCCTGATCAGAACCAAAAAGTCGTCAAGCCAATGCAGGATTGACAAGCTTGAGATTAGGCTCATCTAATACATGCGAAAACGGCATGCTCGGCGTGGGCTGTAACCAATTCTTAGCATCGTACGTCGCTCTCGGGGGAGACTCAATCATATGGAACGTATACGCAAACCGCGTCTTGTCACTCGTGTTTCGCTCCGACTTGTGTAACACAGAGCCGTGGATCAACACGAGATCACCTAGATCTCCAATAAGCAAGGGGGGAAAGGGAGATGAAGTGATTGTAGGACGTACCAGGAGCACACGCTTCGAGTATATACTTCCCTTGTGAAGCTGCTGCGTACTGTGCTTCCAGTTCTGGCGTCGATAGGGACTCGAAACCGGTGCCACCCGTCGGGAGGCGGACGAAACGTTTAGTGATGGGAGCATTGAGATGCGAACCCGGCAAGAAAGAGAGGGCACCGTTCTCAGGTGTGCAGCGTTCCAAGGCTATCCAGAATCCCAGAGCTGATGGTGGGTTGGTGTACTGAATACGTGTGAGTTCGAAATGGGAGGAGTGGATGTAAATGGTAGCTGACGAGGAAAGTTCTATCAAGACAGTTCGGTGAGTTCTCGCCGCGAGAGGATAGGAATCATGATCTCTTACGAATCGTTATGCTCAGGAACTGCGGTGGCTGGAGTATCAGAGAATATTCTGACTATCACAAACTCAAGAAAGTGCACACCTTCTCCTCCTATCTCCGGCTGCTTTGTGATCACCATCGATTGCAGTGCTATATAGGCAATACTCAGAAGATGTATATCATGAATTTGATTTGGCTTACTCACCAACCGGGTCGACGTGGAACTGCAAATCCCTAACGAGTGCCTTCAATCTCTCATTCTCCAGGGTGACCTTTCTAAACAGAGGATCAAGTTCATGAAGTCCTGTGCATCACAAGTCCAAAGTTAGAATAGAACTGCGCTTCTACCCAAGCATCTAACCCACCATGTCCAATCTTATTCACAGCCCTGTTCTTCGGCCGGTTTAGCTGTCCATCTTTCCCAATAGCATCTTCTTCCAAAAAGAACCGTCTGGTTGATTTATGAACAACCAACATGCCAATTGGGGCACCGAATACACGTACATCTTGTCTCCCGAAGTCAAGAAGTAGTCGTCACCTACGTGGTTATCGTCTCCAGTCGTGAATTTGGTCTATAATTGTTCGTGGGCGCCCAGTCTTAGAAAGCGTAAAAGCTCGAATGACACCAACGAACCAAAGGGTGGTTCTCGACAGGAAACTCCTCCAGCAATTGTTTCGCACGAGACAGCAACGCATTGGTCTCTCCCAATTCGAGGAAACCAGGTATGAGTAGATATCTGGGGTAGATTTGCGTTTGAGGTTAATCATCTAGTATGGCCATTGTGACTCACCCATTTTCATTGAACTGGAGATCAGACGGTTCAAATATTCTGTATTCAGAGATCACGACGAACTCACTTGTTTGATTTGTTCTGGGGTGAGATATTCAGGCATGGTACTAGTCTGGATAGATGCGAGGTGTTGACTGTCTGAGCAACAGTTGAGTTGACTCGATCGACTCAATACTGACAATCAGACTGATAAGATAACGTTTGCTGACTACGTGACGATGATCTAGGATCCTGCTGCAGGTGCACCACGGCGTTGTGGAGTAAGTAGTAAAGTATATAGTATGTAGGCTGTAGATAGTAGTAGGCATACATCAAGAATCTACCAGCAGGCGGGTACGTCGTTTGTCAAATTTAGGCACTAAAAGGTAGAATCGATAGAGCAAATTAGTATACTCGATAACACTGCTACGACGCTGTCTCCCCATCGTCAACGTCGATATTTTCTCCATTCTTCAACCGCTTGATGTAATGGTCAATCTTTGCTTTATGAAGGCGGTGGTGCTCCTGCCAGCCTTTCCATGGATGATGGGGATGCTATCAGCAAGATGTCGATTAGTCATTGACCGCAGACCGAGGAAGTGGTCAATCATTCCATACCTCACGACCAAACGACTGAAACACCTTGTCAGAAGTCCCCTCTGGTTGATTGCAGAAGAACTTTGCCAACAGAACATCATCTTCCCGACTATACCTCCTCTTCTTGTCAGGTCTCGATGGCGCCGACATCGGCTGATCGTCACCATCAGTACGTTCGAGCTCGTGTTTATGTCGACGCCAGTACTTCATCCATGAAGCACGAGAATGGTGGGGAGCCTGTCAATCAAAAAACGTCGCAACGTTGGGGTAATAGATAGACAATCAGAATACAACCATTAGTAGATCACACAAGTATCGTGTTCTTACCTTCGCAGCAACATCTTTCCAAAACGCAACCATATCAAGTCGTCCCTGGGATTTGCGATACTCCATGAATCGTATTAGGAATGCCACGTCCTCATCCGTGAAGGCTACACCTTTTCCGGTGGTGCTGCGAAACAACGCTCTCGGAGGCGAAGGCGACCGATCCCTTGGGCGCGTGTCTGCTTGAATTCTTGCTCGTGCAGCCTCAATAGTACCAGACCCCGATTGGATAGTTGCTTCCTCTTCGATGTCGTTCTCCCCCTCAGGATGAGGCGAATCCGACTGGTCGGCACTCATTGTGTAGCCTCCCAGACGAATCTGATGCTTGTTGCAGTATCTCCGCCATGAATAGAACCTTGGGCGGTATGATTTAGATCTGTGCCCCGAATTCCATATGGAAAAGCAAAGAACATACGTGTGATGGGGAGCCTTGATAGCTATGCGTTCGCATATTTCTCGAAGACTGTCATGATGAAGATTTCGTTCAATTCCAGATAGAGGATAGAACGGCAAAGACGAATTTACCTCAATACCAACCCTTGCTCCTGACAGTAATCTATGTATTTCTTGAGATATTCTACATCGTCCGCGGTGAACAGGTTGCCGCCGTAGGTGCTTTTGATCACACGGGTTGGAGGGGTCGGGGATCGGGCAGGAGGTTTCCGATTCACAACCAGCGATGAGGGGGATGCAGCCGGCAGGTTCTACGAAAGACAA
Organism: Marasmius sp. AFHP31; assembly: GCA_024721195.1. Lineage (NCBI taxonomy): Eukaryota > Fungi > Basidiomycota > Agaricomycetes > Agaricales > Marasmiaceae > Marasmius > Marasmius sp. AFHP31. Next base: position 18,026 of record JANHQD010000014.1, read on the forward strand.
CGTACGGATTAGAACCGGCGTCAATTGCTTCGATCAAATCTGGAAAACATACAAGAGCCGTCCGGGTGCGTTTCCGTCCGCGACTCCTTTCATGTGGCTCAGGCGCAGGCGCAGGCTCTATAGATGGTCCAGCGGTGGCGATCGTAGCAGGTGTGGAGGCGGGGGTGGGAGTTGGTGAAGCAGGCGGCGGTTGAGGTGGTTGTGGATGTGCTTGGGGCGGAGGCACTTGGGTAGCAGATGGTGTTGTTGCAACTGCTGAGGCGGCGGGTTCTGGTTCTTCCAAGAAGCCTGACGGCCCGGCTGCCTGCTCGTAAGTTTGATCGTACTAGAAGTGATGTAGATTGAGGGGAGAGCTTCTCATGAAACATTCCGTAACTTACATCGTAATACGGCTCGCCAGTAACCCACCCCGTCTGGTCATCCCGGTACCTGTAATCGTACTGGGTACCACCGACCAGCGCATCAGGCGGCGGACCGCCAGTACCTGGGTCATAGGTCTCCCATGTTTCATCGCGATACGGGGGTCGCGGTAATAGAGATGCTTGAGCGGGAGCTATGTGTTGCGGAGGGATAGTCTCGGGGTTTGCCCAAGTTTGAGGTGGGTGAGGGTGTGCATAGAGCTGATACGTGAAGCCTTGCGTTTGTGCAGCATGAACTAATTCAACCGTGGCTGAATGAAGGACGTGAGGGTGAAGAGTCGAGGCTGGCTGGATAATCCCTCGTACGCTTTGTTCAAGGTCCATTGTCCGAGCGTCCTGCGTGACGTCGGCGATCTGAGGAGTAGCAATAATTTCTGGTGTGGGATCATTGGCATGCCCACTGTACAGATAGATCGTAATGTTACGAAGAGGCTTGGCAGAGAATGCGTAAGAACGTACGTTTCGTTGCCTGTGACCTTACAGCCCGCCCAATTGTTATGATACGACTGCAATCGACCGACCGAAATACACTCGTGTATCCAACGGGCATCCAATACAATCTTGCCCTTCTTCACAGCGTATTGTCGGAATAGGTTTTGCCCCGAAGGCTTCAATGGGTCCACTAGCGAACTCTTGAGCAAATCGCGAGAGTAATGGGCAAAAATCGCGTACCCAGAATGTATGGCACGCCGCTATATTGCTGCGATACAGTTCCGCCATGTTTCTAAAGCAGAAGCGGTCAGCAAAACGCGCTTATGCCATGAGCACGAAAGAGAAGATAGGACAAGTTAGAAGTATAAATGTTCGAGAGAAGATACGAACATTGACGAGGCTGACTAGGTTCTCTCGGTCTTGAACATCTTTCTCTATGTATACCGGCAGTGGTGTGCCCAACATGGGGTCGATGAAAAGATTCGATAGCGTTGTATCCTCGGCATCTTGCTGGACGGATGGAGGGAAGCGAGGTGCCATGGGTCTTGCCCCCGAGTCCTCTAAAGCACAGTGGTGGTAGGAGTCCGACCCCCAAAGCAACGTAAATATCACGTGGAGAATTGATCGGTAAGCGCCGATTTCTCGGTGGATGCGGGCGCTTCTTTCGTTTCAGTACAAGTTTCACTTTGACGAGTCGGGACTGAGGCCGTTTCGAAGATGTGCAGATTCCCCTCCTTCACTAGACCGCAATCAAAAATTCCGACCTTGATGTTCCAGCCGGTGCTCCATGGGCTAATTCTATTTGATTGCACTAACCGCACAGCTTGCATCATATCTGGGTTAATTCTTGGTCTCATTGAGGTCTCGGATGATAGAATCTGATTCCGTCTAGTAGCGTATAGTCTACTCGCCTTTTTCTCGTGTCGCCGCTCACCACGAAGATCCTTGTACCTGGGTCTTACTCACTGAATTTGCTTCGATGATTATAGGGCAATGAGTACTTATCCGAGGAAGCCCAGGCCTGTCGTATGATTTGTCTGGTCGGTGGTTCTGCTGGCAGCAAGACATAGTGCGGTCTTTAGTAGGGTGACGTCCATCGCCTATGCCTCCGAGTCTATGCTCGGCTACAACGGCCATGCCCTGGTTGCACCACCTCCACACCGGAATCATTGCTCGATACACTTCTGTTCTAACGTCCTTTCTCCTGAAGCTTGAGCGTTTGGACCTGAATTATTGGCCCGTCGAGGCACCGTACCCTGATCGGGATCGGCGGTTCGATCCAATTTTTTTTCGACTCCCGCCAAACTCCCGCTATGCTCAAGTCTCTTACAGCTATCACCGAGCGCTCCCGTCTTATAATGAATGTGGAGTGGAGCGTTGTCTTCCTATGATGAAAAGTTCGGGGAGCAATAGGACCCTGGCCAAAACCGACGTATGTACTGACGCCACAACCACTGACTCTCACTTCGGGAACCCTCCAATGTTCCTTCATTATCTACCTTTCCCCTTGCCCCTTTCCCATCGTGCCTTCATATCGACCGTTCCGTTGATCTCTGTACGCGTTGTCCATGGCCGAAACCGCTGCAGCTCGCCGGACAATCGTCCCGGTTATAATTCCTATATTGTCAAGTATATCATGGCACTAAATCATAACCAATAAATTGAAGATTCGTGGCGTCATGTCAGTGATGTGGGAGTTGCAATTGAGCAGCAATTGAGACGCAATTGAGACGCCTTGAAACCTAACGGTGCTCCATGGTGTTTTCATACTTTCTGCATATGGATGGAGTCTATATATTCAATCTGAGTCTAAGGGAACGACGAGCGTTCTCAGCCGGTGGCTTTCCAAGACTTTGGGTGAAGGGCCAATGAAGGGCCACGAAGGAGTGGGGGTTGATGCAATCCCAAACCTGATTTCAGATCCCTGAAAATCACTTGAGTCGAGTCTTGAGCTCACAAAAAAAATTTTTTCGGGGTTCAGATTCTGGAACTCGAGTTGGCTCTGGCCTCTGGCTGTTGCAGGTTGATTCAAGGTCATGGCGGCCGAGTCAGGGTGGTGGGTATTCCATGGACCATATCCATCCCATCACGGAAAACATAGAACCGAAACATAAAATCGTCCACTCTGGCTCCACGGTCCACCAGGAAAATGATATAGAGAGGAAGATGAACAGAGTTTCCAGATGGGAAGCAAATATGGTGTCGGGAGCGGACATGAGTGAAGACAGGAAGCCTCGGTTTCGGGACTTCTAGTACGGCTATGTGAAGGCATCTCAGGAAGACATTGGACAGAGAACCGGACCGAAGGCGCCCTCAAGAGGTCGACCGACGGGTTTGCGATGCGCTACGTCGAGCAGAATGGACTGGTCGGGAACGTTGAACGAGGACAATTCTGATTCGGGGCACAACTATTTCGTGACATTCTCGCATTGATGCGAACTTGACTTGACATCCGGGTTGATGGACGAGACGATGCCTCGGCTTTAGAGGCAATAATATAGTACCCTAAGGCTTCCATCATCTAAAGTAAACTGGTTGCGGCTTTTCTCGCCTGTGCGGGGCAGAGAAGATTAGAATGCGCTGAGATTGGTGAATACGGCCCCATTCGACCGAATCGATGAGTCGGGCGGAAAGCTATTGACAACGTCGGTAATGTATCTATTTACGAGGCTGACCACTTATACACCTTTCGCGGCTGTTGAGTAGGGATGGACATACTACCCTTATCGTCGAGGAATAAGCAGTGCGATTGGCAGCCACTGGCCCAGACAGAACAATGCGGGATGGCTTAGATAGCCAAACAAAGGACAAACACGAGTTGCCATGCCGCAGATTGTTTCAACTTTCCCACAGGTCAGCGCTTCAGCACCCCTTATACCTTTCCGTCCCCTCATCAGCCCTCTTCTGTTTACTGCCTTTCCCCGTTACCCTTCCCCTCCTTCCCCATCCCCGCCATGGCGTCTGTCGCAGGCCGCAAAAAATCTATCGTCTCTGGCTCGGGGCTTCATATCGACACTCCCGTCGCAAACAACACCCTTCTCAACCAGGCTGCCATCACATCTCTCTACCAGGAATGCTCTCGCCTCAAGGCCCGGTTAATGCGTCTTCGTGGATTCAACTATTACTTCTCTCTCGTTGCTGCAGCCAATGCTCGTCAGTCAACCGACCCAGTAACCCAACTCTGGGATCTCTTTTCATATGGGATTCCCCTCTGCTACATATTCGACCTCCTCCCCGAAGGCTTCAACAAAATCAACAACTCCGAATTTGACCAGGGAGCATATGATGCCAATCCAGATCGTCTGAAGAAGCATGCCATTGCCCTCTTCAGCATGCAGATAAAGAATGTCACAGATCGTATCCCAGAAGTAGAGCAGTTCATGGTTACCGACCTGTGGAATCGAGGTTCGACGGATGGGCTTGTCAAGGTGCGTTCTACCACTATCCTCCCAGCTTTGCAAGGCTGAACTGACCCGTTTTCTTTGTCTGTATCCAGGTCATCAAGACCGTCAAGGCCATCGTTGACCGCATCCCTGAAGATGCCTGGGAAGAGGCACCGCCAGAAACCCCTTACATGTCATCGCATGACTCTCGCGACTCTCTCGCCCTGGACTCACCGGGAGTACCTTCAAACGCACGGGAAAATGCACGCAATAACATTGTGCGGGAGATCGTCGAGACGGAGAGAAAATATGTACAGGATCTTGAGATAATGCAGGTTCGTGCTCTTTGTTCTATTTCGATGCTAGTCTTGCTCATTCATGCGCCCGTCAATCCCGCCAACCATTCAGAAATACGCCACTGCTCTTGCTCAAAGCAATATCATCGACCAGGACACGATACATTTTCTCTTCCCCAACTTGAACAAGCTGCTCAATTTCCAGCGCAAATTCCTCATCCGACTCGAAAGCACGGCAGAGCTGCCGTGGCAAGACCAGCGATGGGGCCAGCATTTCCTGGAGAGCGTGAGTACAACGCCCATGTTCTCCATTCAGATTTCCCATTGTGTTAACTAATTGTATTGCTCCGTTCTGGGAACAATAGGAAGACGAGTTCGTTGTGTACGAACCCTACTGCGCGAATTACACGGCTGCTTCGGAACTAATGCTCACGAACGAGCAGAGTCTTTCGGTGAGTTCATGATCTGTCGCCCTACAATCCTTTCCCAACCATTCCCAACACCCCCAACACCCCCATCGCCATCGGCAATCTCCGATCAATTTGATTAAACATCTGTCAACAGGCGCTGAATCACCTGATCAATGTCAAAGGCGAATTACCTGCCTTCCTAATCAAGCCAATTCAAAGGGTTTGCAAGTACCCCCTCTTACTTGATGTAAGTCTTGTATGATCATATGCCGTATGCGGTATGCTCAATTTGCGCTTTCATCGCAGTCCCTCATCAAGGCCTCATCTGATGAAGATTACCCTCACCTCACCGAACTCAAGGACGGCTCCGAAGCCGCGAAGAGGATCACAGACAAGATCAATGAGGCGCAGCGCCAGGCCGAAAACGAGATGACTGTGAAAAACTTGCAATCACGGGTCGAGGATTGGAAAGGTCACCATCTGGAAAACTTCGGACAACTCCTCCTTGACGACATCTTCACTGTCACTAAATCTGACATTGACCGGGAGTATCACGTCTTCCTGTTCGAGAAGATCATTCTCTGTTGCAAGGAAGCACTGCCAGCTCCCCCGAACGGTCGGAAAGTCAGCAAGAGCAACTCAATTCTCAAGAAACAGTCTACCTCCATGCCTCTTACCCCCGGTATCCCGGGACAACCACAGAAGAAGAACACGCCGCTTCTTCTCAAGGGTCGTATCTTCCTCGGAAATGTCACACAGGCCGTTCCGACACCCTCAAGAAATTCAACATGTACGCAATTTACCTACTCCCTTTCTAACCTGAGTTTCATTTGACTTTTTTCAACTCTTTCCCAGCATCCGGCATTCCCACACAATACCCGCTTGCTGTCTGGTGGAAAGGAGATGATGATCTCGAATACTTCACACTTCGGTGCAAGCGGGAGGATCAGATGCGGCAATGGGAATCGACGATTAACCGATTAATTCGCGAGTCTGCTCAGCGTCGAGCGAGCGAGCGAGGAATGCCGCGTGTCATCAATAATAGCACGAATCCCAGGCTCGACCGGACCACCACCAACCAACAATATCCTCTACCCACACAGAACATCACCAACATCTACAATCGCAACCGCAGTGACAGTAATTACGATCGAGAGCAGCCCCTTAGCGCCGCACCGTTCGGTAGCGGGCCTCAAGGCTATCCGCCACATGATGCCTTCGAGTCGGAAGCAGATGAAGACGATTACGAAGACTATCCTCCTGCTAGTGCGTATGGCACAAGTTCCCGTGCAAGTTCTGGTCGTGGCACACCTGTGAGTGCCTCGCGACGAGGACCATCCGGGCTCCCACCAGAACGGGCGTACTCAGAAACTACTGATCCATACAACCGCCCTGCCATGCATCCTCCGAGCCTCCGACCTACTACGCCCCGCCTAACCTCCAACATGAGCACGAACAGCGATCCCAGCTTTGCACGATCAAGACCACAACCTCCCCCTCTTCGGAGTCAGTTCAGCTCCGCAAAGTTGAAGACCACGACGGAGAGCGGAGATTATAGGAACGGAATCCCACCGACGCCTGCGCCTATAAACCGATCACGGAGTGCCAGTCAGCCACAAGCCTACGTTCCGAAGAGCGTGCCACCGCCTCTACCCACTTCACAGTGGGATCCTCGGCTGACCAGTTCTTCCATAAGCAGCAGTAAACGAGGCAGCGGGTCGAGTCAATCAACTGGCGACAGCTCTGATTATTCGCCCAATTCTTCGTCACCGATCACACCGCCGTACGGTTCCAGTGAGTCTTCACTAGGCCTCAGAACATCGCGTTCCCAGGTGTTCGATGGAGCTGGTGGTCGGGGATCGCCGGTCAAAGTGAAGGTCCACTTCCACGAGGATATCTTCGTTATTCAAGTTTCGCGAGTGACCGAGTACGAGGACTTGGTGGAGAAGGTCGGCCGGAAGATTAGACTATGTGGACCTCGCCGCGACGATGGTCCTCTACGGGTCAAATATATGGACGAAGAAGGCGATATGATTTCATTAGGTTCGACTGAGGATGTTCAAATGGCGTTTGAGCAGTACCGGCCTGGCGGACAAGTCACTCTCTATGTGACATAGCGGTTTCTTCAACTTTTCTTACTTCTTCCCAATGTTTCGGTCTCCCATGCGTTGTTTTCGGTTTCACCACTGGTCTCATTCCCTGCATATAATCATTTTACTCATGCACCCACACAACCACACACCCCTTCCTACCCTTCGGCGCCTCCTCAATCTCCATCTTCGCACGTCACAAAATTCAAATCTTCTATTCCACGGTCGATGGACCTGTGATGCATCCACACATTCGTTTCTCTCATTTCGCCTTCACGCACATTCGGCCACATCCGCATGCCCTACCACGTTCCTTTTTACCTCCGTTTCCATTCTCATGCCATCCGTACACTCCTTTCTTCCATCTCATCTTGACTCCTACCCGTACAGTTCCCCTTCTAGTATCACAAGTACATCAGCCTTCCGCCGCGCTACCGTTCCTATTCGCATGAAGGGGGATCTAATACTCTTTCGCGTATTATATCTCTGCTATCTAAGTGCTATTATTTGTTTTCCTCTTTCTTTCTCGTTTCCAGCATTGTTCCTCTCACATACCGTTTTCTTTCCCTCTCCTCTTTCTCCTCTCTTTACGGATCTTGTTGTGACAGGCCCTGGGCAAGGCTTGTCTGTCTGTCTGCGGATTCCCTTTCTTATTTCATGTATCATCATAGACGCAATGCTAAGGCACTCAAATTCAGATGAAAGAAGAGTGATATTCGAGTGAATCATAATGCCAATTGCACGCGGTCATAGGCGAGGCTTTGGAAGACATCGCGTCACTGGGCCCATATCCGAAAGAGACTTGATAATTTCAAGCTAATAGTAGGAACCCTCGTGCAGGTATATAGTTACTCTGGGGTCTTCACGTCTTACTGCTACACAAACTTAGCCATATCACTGACTGAACCCAGTTATGCCGCTGAAACCGGTAATTGGCCCAGCCGTTCCACCAGAAACTTTCAGGGAAGACCAGTTCCAAGTACCTATACAATGATTGTCGGTCAATGCAACGCATTCACTCGAGAACCCGACAGGGTAAGTATAGATTTCTGAAGTGACGAACCTGTGCAGCTTCCAGAACCACAGTTGACTGCGACGCGTTGAGCACCGCTAGCTACGGCGATATTGGAGGTTGCTCCCGAGAAGTTGATTCCCTGAGAACCGAGAAAAGGGAGATGAGCAGGAGTGCGAGAATGATGAAGGACGAAATAAGATGTCGGGAACGCGTATGTATAGATTCGCGGTAACTCCCCGAGAGGGTCTACCTAGTACCGTGTGTTCTCGTGCAGAACACGGTAGGTTGACGCGATCGCCAGGGAGGATTTGAGGATTTCAACAGGAGAACAGGGTCCCCGTACTCACAGAGATTTTCACGCCGTTTCCTGGTGTGCCAAGGGTGGAGGGGTAACTCTAGAACGGAATGGTTGAGGCCTCGAGTGGATTCTGACTCGAGGGTGACAGACTCACCTGGTCGATGATGACCCCAAATCTCTTGCATCCCGTCGCTGTGTTGCCGGTATAAGTGACACCAGTGACCGAGGCTCCCGTCGCGTCACTTTTGGTCTTAATACGGAGGGCCTGATCGCTTTACATTTGGCAATTCGTTGTGAGGATTCATGACAGAAAGGCACGTAACTATGGAGTGACTTACTTATCGATGATTTTGTTGTTGGTAATTTGGATGTTGTCGACGGTCGCTCCGGTTGAGATAGAGCCCTACGAAAGCCACATGAAGCATAAGGGAGTCTCTGAGGAAAGGAAAATCTTACGACCGAGATACCGTGTCCGCCGGTACAAGTGTTTCCAGTAAAGGTGATGTTCGATCCTTTGTTAATGGCAAGGCAGTCATCCTGGAGCAGTTAGTTAGTATTTTCTCCCTCTCGCCGAGGATCGGCCCTGGGATTGAAGAGGGGTTTCCTTCTTACTTGGTTATGAATGTTACTAAGAAACGAACTCGATGATGAGACATTCATGTAAAGAGCCCGTTAAGGTGATATCGAAACCCCACCTGTTGGATATGACAAGGTTTGTTGTGCTACAATCAAAGCCGTCTGTATTGTGCCCTGTTGGAACGAATGTCAATATCAGGTGTGGTCTGGCTAGTTGAACAACGACGCAGTGCCGCCCCTCACCAGCAGCTATGCCATTACTGTTGCTGTTAGGTTTGTCTCCGAGTGCTACGGGAGCGGCCATTCAATGATCAGCGATGTATCCCCGTGTCTATCTGGGGCTTGAACGACGCACAATTATCAATGGTCAAGCCAGTCATTGTGAGTGGAGCAGGATTCGAGACGGAATATGTACGAGCGGGAGAATTGACGACGGTGACACCCTATGAGTATTCCTTTAGTTTCAGTATGTTGCGTTGGCGTTGGCCAAGTGTGACTACTGCACCGTGTAGGTACCCGAGATTTTAATCCTACGCTCAACATTCAGTAAGAACATCTAGAGAGGTCGCGAGAAATCGTACTTCATCATCGGTGCTGGTTTGACTACTCCGCCATTCCCTCCAAGGCCATCCCAGTAGGAGGGGCCGTTGCCATCGAACTTATGTCCGTTCCCGTTGACTGAACCGCAAATTAACGGGTAGCGTTGGGGACAGAATCAGTTGATGGAGAATCCGGTCCCGTTACTCGTAAGAAGAACGTACAGGTGATATCTTTTCCACTGATCGTCGAAGAAGCATGAGTATGAGTCTTCAAAGCACCTACACATAAGGGGATCAACATTCACCTGACCGTGAAAAGTGGTCCCTCCCAGTTTGCAACACCAAACGTGACATCTCCCTCTGACGAATGGTGAATAATCCGGATGTGTATAGTGACTATGGACTGAGCAACATCAGAATCACTCACGCATGTTAACGGTCGTTCCCTGAAGCAAGTCGAGAGTCAACGCTTGGCCGGCTGTGACAGTAAAGCTGTTGATGTTAACGGTTGTGCATTTTACTGCGTTGGCGACATCTGGCATCGTATTCGTGAGCATCCGAAGTCCGACGAGCTCGAAGGTCATCTTACCGCCCAGTGAGGATATCGTGCCGGTGCAGGCCGTCGTGGCAGCGTACGAGAATCCAGTCAAATAAGCGATCGCGATGAGGGAGTTCATGTCGAGGGGGCCTTCGAGTTACTGTATCCAGCATCCTCGCGCGCAGCTTTATACGAGCTCGACGCGTTAACTCTGGAGTTTCCTTGGACCGGAAGAGCCATGGGCCGCAAGGGTACGTAGGACTGGAGCAGCGTGGTCATTCGCTAGTTCGGAGGCCCTCCATGGGAGTCCCTGGGTGCCAAAGAAACGCGTGTCGCCAGGTAAGGAGTAGGCTAATTATAAATACCAGACGCGAATGAAGCAACAATTATAGATCAAAGTCCTGAATGCATGTGCAACACATGCGAGGTATATGCGAGCGATTGGGAAGAATTATGGTCATGATAAGTCCAGAGCAGCCGACTTGTTGATCGCTGAATGAGTGTGGCTTTTGAAACGGTCCGTGATCGGCCCGGGCGTCCTTTTTAGCATACATTCGCACGATCGACCAACATGAGCCACCGTAGACCTCATGTAGGTGCGAGTCTGAGGGCCCAAAACAGATTCAATTACACCTTTCAAGAGTTGACAAATATCGAAAACTATGTTGGAGGATCAGAATATTCAGAGTACTATTCACACTTTGTAAATCATCCCAGGACCCAGCTGAACCTTGTCGGAATTAGTTTACAGTGAGAGGTTCTACGACTAGTAAGGCTAGTAATGTAACATTGGCAAGTAATATACAGATCAAAACCGACTTAGATACCGCACACCTATCGATCATGTCCACCCGTCCAGGTCTTATCCGGAGGATTCCTAGAGACTTCCACAACACCTCTCTCGTCCATCGTTGCTCCTGAATCACTTGCTTCAACCCCCTTGTCATGTAATTCTTTCACCAGGATCTCGCTCAACCCTAACGTATCCTTCGGCACCCATATCCACCTCTGCTCTTCATACGTGGATGGGTGATCGAATGCATGGTCATCTTGCATCTCCTCATCCTCCTCTTCATCCTCATCCGACAAGTCAATCCCAGCAGGGGCCGGAGCGTCAAACGTAGGTAACTCCTCCTTCGACTTCCTACTTTTGAGTGACTTGGGCTTGGAGGCTTTCGAGGTCTTCGAAGTCTTCGAAGCTTTCGATACCCTCGACACGTTCGAATCTATCCTGTACAGCTCCGCCGGCCCTCCAAACGGTTGGAAATGCTCCGCTTCCTCCACACGTTTCCCATTAGAGAACCCGCTATCCGCTGTCGTAGTCGTCTCGTGTGTTGCCGACTCACTAGCACGTCGATCCTTGTCCTCATTCACCTCTGTGGACTTTCGAAGCCTCTGCAACTCAATGTCCTCACCCGATTTGCGTGGGCTGGGGGTGAGTGGTGACAAAGTAGCAGTCGTCGCTATGACCTTGGCTTTCAAGTTGTCCACTGCTGTGTCGAGCTTTTTGGGGAGCTTCTTGATCCGTTTACGAAGAGTTTTGATTTCTATAGATGAGGATCCCAACAGGAGATGGTGAGTTAGAGGCATAAACACACGGGAAATATCGAGGGTGTAGTACTCACGTTCCTTACTGAACAAATCCATCTCCTCTTCTTCCGCGCCTGGAACAATGGGGACCCCAAGTTTGAGTTTCTTCCTACTCTTCTCGTACCTCTTTGCCATCTTCTTTGTCGCCAGCGACATCGGAAGGAACGTTGTAATCGCTAGCGGAGTTAAAAGGTCCAATGTAAGCAAAATATCCAATACAATCCTTTGGACAGGTGGATCACATACGATTGAAACTTCTCTGGAAATACGTCTGCACGAATAAGGTGATGGCGAATAACACAACCATCGAAATGGCTTGTGCCAATGCCGCTGTTCGACCTTCTTCTTTGCCGGCCTTCAAGAAAAAGAGGGCCGCCAAGCAAACTTGTTGGATGTATAACCCGACAACTGCGCGTTTCAAGCAAAATCAATGCAAGCGGAGGAAGAGGCTGGCGAATGAAGCGTACATAGATTGGAGATAGCCATCGGGAAGTATAAGCCACCAGTTTCTCGGTCGTCGGGCTGATCGAACACTTGACTGAACACTGGGGTGCGAGATGTTAACCAGAATGTTGAAAGATGAACGTAAAAGCGGAAGGCTTACGGAGTTTGTACGCGATGAAAAACATTCCGTAGGCTACAAAAAGGACGAGCGACGAGATTTTCAGCGACAATTCGACACAAAGCACACGATGACTTACAGATGAACGCTAACGGATTGATCAGCGGATTCAACACACTGTATGCAAGTCCGATTGTCGCCAAAAGCGAAAGACGTGGTAAGGTGATATCAATATCGGCCTGAGGAAAAGCGGTCGTGTCAGCATACCTGCGAGTCAATCAAACTGGAAAAGGATGTATACGTACTGAGGGCATCAAAAAGGTAACATTATACGCCTGTCTAGGCGTCCGCCCAAGAAATATCTTCCTGATGAAATGCAGAAGCATGGGTACAAGTTGAGAGAGAGCAATTCCAGCTCCTGCAAGACCCTGAGAGACTGTTGGAGATATGCAAATCATGAGTTACTGTCAGACGAGTGGACAGAAAACACACACCCATGTAAGTGAGGAAGAAAATCGAGGCCCCAGGTAGTTCTTGAGCGAGAGTTTGAATGGTTATCGTTGGGTTGTTGAGAATCTATTTGCACCGATTACCGATTTGCTTGAAATAAAAGGAGACGAGAGATAGACCCACGTCCTCAATGGCCTTCGTTAAACCGGAAGAGATCGTGACGATCAAGAAACCATGCCTAGATCGCATGTCATTAGTCAGTGGGTGGGTGAAGATGTGAAAAAAGTCTCACAGGAGCAAGAATAAGAAGAACCGGTGGTACACGCTAACGGATATTAGGGAGTATCGGGGTATACACTCATACCACGCCAGGACTGCATACCAACAAAGTCAGGTTAATGGCGAAATGCCCGAAGGGAAGAGACATACAGCGAAGGATGAATGGCAGAATAACGAACAACAAGGCCAAAAGCAATGGCGGAAGGATACCTTGAATGATACCCGGGACTGGGTTGGGTGCTACAAATGAAAGAAGATAGAACTGTCAGTCGCAGATCTCCAGTCTTAGTTCAAAGTCGACAGCCATACCATCACAAGCCCACTGAAGCCATCTACAGGACAAACCAAGTCAGTCAACCAGATTTGCGATAGAGAAAGAATGATGGAAGCGTACTTGACTTTCCGACACAAATCGTCCAAGTTACTCAGCGTACCAATCGCTGCTACGGGGAAGAACCACACAATAAGCAGACCAATCGTCGCCGCCCAACTGACGACGTATCGACCACGCATCTCCAACGCCCCGTCATCAAGATTATGCCACACAATATCCTTCGGATTGACTTCCATCCACTTGTCGTACATCCTCAATGGTTCGTGGTATCCGACGCACTGTGCGAGTACGTGTGCACCCATTTGGAGGTTGCACCGAATGAATACGGAACCCAGGAATTTTCCTTCCGCGTGCTTTGAGCGCAACTCATCGATCTCTGCGTTCAGTCTCGCGATTTCGTCCTATTCAGTACGTTAGCGTGCCGTGAGCGTACGAGAGGTCCAAAACGCACACTACACCAGTCAATGAGGTCCACCTTTCGTCCGAAAAGCCCCCAAAACCCCAATCGACGTTTGGGCCTTTCATCAGGTGGCACTAATTCATCCAAAAGCTCTCTAGATGGTTCTCCTATCTCCAACTCTTCCCCGGATGGCATCCTGCTTATCCTTTTCTCCACATCATCTCCCTTCCCTTTCCTCTGCCGTTTGATCATCTTCTTGTGCGCCTTGACTTTCGTACGCCAGGCGACGGTGGCTTTCTTCAGAACCGAGACCTCTGCAGACTCCAGTGTATCGCAAAACCATTGTCGATCCTCGAATAGTTTGTTTAAAGATCGCGTGTCCCGGTATATCCACACTTTATCAATGCCACCGGGAACGAAGGATGCGAACTGACGTAGGTCATGTTCATTGGCAAGTTCTTGTGGTACGGACGTGATGAGAACAGTGCGGGCCTGAGCTAGGCGTGAATGGGATGGACTGATGAGGAATTCATGACGCATGCGGATAAAATGCGACAGCTCGCGGCCGATCCTCCAGAAAATAAAAACTGTGGTTCGAGAACGGGTAAGTGCGCAGACGGGGACATGGACGGGGTAAAACCCACATGTCATGAGGTATACGACGACAACATGCGCCGAGAATCGATCTTGCATGAGTGGGTCTGTAATGCTGCAAAGACGTTGGTGAGGGGAAGACTCGATTCGAGTTGCAGGGGCAACGCACTTGCTCCATGATATTCTTTCGATGTCAGATCTGTCGGAAACTATTCCAACAACGTCAATTGGAACGATGATAGCTATGCTGGCGAATGAATAGACAAGGAAGATGGTGCAGAGCATCTTGATGAATCGCAGAAACATGTATCTGAGGAAATACGAGATAGTCGGCCAATGCCACTGTTATGGGGCTGGGGCCACTCACGCGTCAAGCCCATTCTTGTGAATCTGGAGAATTTCGGGCGGGTGAGTTTGGTACATGATTCCAGCAGCAGGTAACGCACGATGTCCTGTGCAGGTGCTTTCAGTGTCACCGGCAACCATCTCCACCATCCATCTGGTAATCCCTTTGCTCGTTTGCTATTAGAGGTAATTGACTTTAGAACCTGTTATAGCGAAGTGTGTCCAAAATCGTACTCTGGCGGTGGTAGGTATGTTCTGGGTCTAGAGACAAGTAATAGTCAGAGATGGCAACCAATGCACAAAGCCAGACGTACGCATAAAACCTCCCCAATCTTCTCTTTAGAATCACGAAAGCAGAAAGTTCGATGACCAGTAGACTTGCATTTGCGACGAGGGCAGTGAGAAAGCTCCTAGTTGAAGAGCTGTTGTTGGTAAACCTTGCATTGGTCGCATCATCAGACATTTAGCCAGCAAGGAGGTGAAGGACGAGTGTGGTAGAAGGGCAAGCTAGGGAAGGTGAAGCGGCAAATAAGCGCCATGTGCATTTGCATCATACTTAGAATGGAGACAACAAGGATGTCCGGTTTCGGAGGACCCGGCTTGTCAAGCGGTCCGAATCGGCCGGTCCTCTCCAAGCACCGCACGGCGCAGTTTATCCCCAGTTTGCAGAAAAAACAGCTTGGAATTCGTTCTAATGTACACGAAAGCTACAACAGAATCTTCTTGCAATGTTCCAAATCCAGAATCGTGTCTAGTATCTAATGATAAGAAATCTACAGTATCTATACAACTTACAAGGTCGTTTACAAAGCATCCGGAGAAATGTCACCCAAAGTGCTTGGTCGATCCCAACCACTCATTGTGCTGTACGGCGTTTTGGCGCCGTCTCCGAATTCAGAATGCGAATCAATGGTTTCCTGTACGGAAAAATCAGGAAATAAATCCAGCAGGCAAGGAGCAGAACAACTTACATCAAAGTAGTGTTTGGCAAGACTTCGAGGAGCTGTACGACGATAGTCAGAAATGAACAATAAGGGAAATGCGGACAGTTGACTCACTTCGAGGTGTCTTGGGTAGTCGGCAGGTATTACCGCTTTGCAGAATGTGGTAAGAGACAAGGCCGGACCAGCCAGTTTGATGCGAAGCTCCAAGGCCACGACCATCGTCGGCATGGAAGAACTGCGTAGTACAATTAGCGAGCCACGAAAGGCATAAATCATCAAGCTAAGCGAACCTCATAGAACCACACGTAATCGCGGAAATGGGGGTCGTGGTCCAGCTTTGCATTTCCACCGTTCGTGGCGCGACGCCCGTTCTCATCACGTCCAAATATATGGATGATCCGATGCTGAATCTCCTCGGCGACTTGGACCAAGTTCATGTAGTCTCCGCTTCCAGTAGGACACTCCACTTGCAGGTCGTCGCCGTAGTACTGGTAAAAGCGTTGAAGACTTTCGATCAGCAAGAAGTTGACCGCGAGCCCTGTATGCTCCGTCAGTGACAAGGAACGCCAGGAGCCAGAAATCAACTCACATATAGGTCCTCTCCAGTTAGAGTTCCCACCAAACATCCCAGAGTGCGAGTCGCCTGGCCAGTAGGCAACTTCATAACGTTGGCCATGCACGTCTATACCCCATGGATGATCCTTGTGGAGCTTCGACAACCTGGGTGTTCTATTCAGCCAGCAAGCAAACAGGAAAACACGAGAATCCTCACGATCGAATGCCATGCTCGCTGAAGAATTCATCCTCGTCGAGCATCTTCTCCAGGATCTTGACCAGCCTCTCCTTGCTCGCCAACGCAAGTAGGGTGCGCTGCTCCTTACCCCTCGACTTCATGTTCGCCATGTTCCTCGACGAGACTTCCGGACGGTTCTCGATGAACCACTCCATTCGCTTCTTGAATCCGGGGAAGCGGCTGAGGACAGTCGGTTCCAGAACCAGGGTGGCATACAGAGGGATCAATCCAACGAGACTACGGACAGGGAGCTGCATGGAGTGGCCTGGTCCGAATTGAATGACATCGTAGTACATGCCGTCTTCCTCATTCCACAAGCTCGCCTCACCGTCCCCCTCTTTGTAGGTCATGGCATCCGCGATGAACAAGAAGTGCTGCAATTCGTCTGAGTTAATGTCCGCGCATATATCAGTCGAGTGGGGCCATACCTCGAAGAACTTCGATGCGATGTCCTCGTATACATGGTTGTGCTTGGCAAGCTCAAGGGCAATACTAAGCCTGTGTGTACATAATGTCAACAATGGAGGACCATTAACACCGGAAGACGACTTGCATGTTCAAACAATAGAACGCCATCCAAGCAGTTCCATCGGCCTGTCGGAGAGTGCCACCTGTGGGCAGTGGCTCGGAGCGGTTGAAGACACCGATGTTGTCCAGGCCCAAGAAGCCTCCCTCAAAGACGTTGCTCCCATCCTGGTCCTTACGGTTGACCCACCAGGTGAAGTTGAGGAGCAGCTTTTGGAAGACGCGCTCGAGGAACCCAAGGTCTTCGTTTCCGAAAAGTTTACGCTCGATCTTGAAGATTCGGAACGTGGCCCTTGAGCAACTATTAACACACGCACAGAACCGAGGGGTGAACCGATAACATACCATGCATGAACAGGAGGGTTGACGTCGCTGAAGTTCCATTCGTAGGCAGGAAGTTGGCCATCAGGTTTCATGTACCATTCCCTCGTCAACAGATCGAGTTGCTTCTTGGCGAACGCGGGATCGACAACGGCCAGCGGAATACAGTGGAAGGCAGTATCCCAAGCCGCAAAAAAGGGATACTCCCATCTGAACGGATCGATCAGCGCGGCGAATTAGTGGCCGGGTTGCAAGGCTTACTTGTCAGGCATGGAGAGAATATCAGCTATGTGCAGGTGGCGCCAGTCCTGTAGCAACGGTGAGTCAAACCTTTACGAGAAACACGGCAGACACTGACCCTATTCCTAACGTACTTGCGTTCTGGAGGCGGTGGTGGCTGGGCAGGATCACCAGTCAACCATTCTTGCTGAATGAATTGATAGTACTGTTTGGTCCAAAGCATTCCACCGAGTGCCTGCCTCATAATCTGCTTGTAGTCGTCGCTCATCGGACCGAGGACCAGCGAGTTGTAGAACTCGTCAGCCTCTTGTCTACGGGCCTCGATAGCATCATCAAAGATACCCTCATCCTCGATGCTGGGGTCTTTCTTGATCGACGACGGTGTGAGCTTAAGTCGAACAACAGCGCAGCCACCTTGTCCAGGAACGTCGCGGAAAACGTAGTGAGCCGCAGACTTGGTTCCCACTTTATCCGGGTTAACATAGGACGGACCCATAGGGAAGGGTGTGCAGGGCCCTTCCTCGAGTTCGTCGGATGCATCGGTACCAAAAGAGGAGTACGTTCGAGACCGAATTTTATGCGTGAACATATCCTCCTGGGAGTCACTAGCAGGGGGGCGATGGGAGTGAATGATATGGTCATGGAAGGCGTCCTTGACGTAAGGGGTGTCGTTCGTGCCACCGTACAACCTACTGAAGTTTGTGTTATTCTCCGTAAAGAGAAGTTCAGGCTCGACTGTATCCTCTTCGGACTCAGCTGCAAACTCGCCGGAGGGGCTGACAGGAGGAGGGGAAGGAAGGCAATAGAGATGAGTCCGACCAAGCAAGGGATGCTTCACCGAAACATAGCTGACGCCGTGACGTTCGTGAGCAGACAACGAGGGCATTTGGGGCTTCTCCAGAGGCCATGACCAGGTGTTGGGGAACCAAAGCTGGGGAACAACATGGAGTGTCGCTGGATCTGGACCTCGGTTATAGCTCGTGATGCGGATATAGAGGTTGTCAGGGTCATCTTCGTCCTTCGCGTACTGTAGGAAATGGAGACACAATCAGAATAAAATTCTATACTTGCAAAGGCGGCAAAAATACCTCTACGAAAACGTCCCAATATCGATCATCATCGAAGGCATCGGTATCAAGAATTTCGAACTCGCTGACGTCACGACCGCGATTCTGGTTTTCCGACACGAGTTGCTCGTACGGATAGCGACGCTGAGGATATTTGTACAACGCTTTCATGTACGAGTGGGTTGGCGTGGAGTCAAGGTAGTAGTAGAGCTCCTTAACGTCCTCTCCGTGATTCCCTTGATGACCAGTGACCCCAAAGAGACGTTCCTTCAAAATGGGATCCTCGCCATTCCAAAGGCCGAGAGAGAAGCAGAGACGCTGATGGTTATCGGAGATACCAATGAGACCATCTTCTCCCCATCTATACGCGCGAGAACGAGCGTGTTCATGAGGGAAGTGACTCCAGGCATCACCATTGCCAGAGTAGTCCTCACGCACAGTCGCCTAGAGCCCGCTAGTTCAGAAAACGAGCACAAGAAGTCAAATATTACGTACCCATTGGCGATCACTGAGATATGGGCCCCATCGCTTCCAGTGTCGTTCCCTCTTCTCATCCTGCTGGAGACGATATCTCTCAGCACCCTTGTACTCAGGACCGAGCTTTGCCGCGAGACGTTCGCGGTAAGGAGGTAGATCCTGAGCTGGTGCGCCTTGTGGCTCAGCTTCTGACGGAGGATCGGGCTTCTGGGCCTTGGGGAAAGTAGGAGTAGGAGCGGGTTTGGGGATATCGATCTTCAGAGGAGGTTCGCTACGATCTTGGTTCGGGAGACCTTCGATGGTCTGATTTTTTGTGGATTTCCCGAAGAGTTTATCCTGGACTTTCTTGACGGCGTCGGACGCCATGATGGTAGGGATGAGGAAGTAAGGAGGGACAGTCTCGACGCGCTTTTAAAAGGCGTGCTAGATTATGACGCGTTGTTTACCCCTTGTTTGTATGACCGCATACACCCAGTCTTCAACTTCAAAAATCAACACGAGCTACGGCGAGCAAGGCACATTAAAAATTCACGCATAGAAAGCTGTAGTTGAATTGCCGCGTAATTCAGTGTAATGAGGGACCAGTCCGTAGTAACTAAGATGAGATGTATAAATATATAACGTGATAGAATGCGAATGTAGCTTCATAAACCAATGACTGTACCATACTATAGCAGTGTGAGAGGTGGGGTATTGTGCACGATAAGAAAAGAAAGCAATGAGTGACCAACAACAAGCATATAAGCAAGAGGAGGAGATTGAACGAAGAGACCAACAACATCAACTACTATCTTTCAGCCCCAGCGGCAATCAAAACGCTCTGCGTCCAATCTTCCTGTTCCTCGTCATCGAGCAACATGAGGTGATTCAATGATGTAGTAGATTGTTTCGCCATCACTTGTTGCCTTGTCGGCCTTGAGCGGAGATGCGAAGCATATGGGTGGTTAGGAGAGTCAAACCGTTGCGGCGACTCGGTATTCGAGTTCAATGAAAGTGACAGTGTTGAGGATGATGCTGAATACATCTTTGCGATTGGTGTTTCCCCTGGGGGAGGGGTAGGTGCTGAGATACGGGGAATGGGTTCCTCAACCGGCTCGACCTTGGACGGCTCCTTCTGCTCATCTTCTGGA
This sequence comes from Marasmius sp. AFHP31, assembly GCA_024721195.1. Classification (NCBI taxonomy): domain Eukaryota; kingdom Fungi; phylum Basidiomycota; class Agaricomycetes; order Agaricales; family Marasmiaceae; genus Marasmius; species Marasmius sp. AFHP31. The sequence continues at coordinate 38,073 of JANHQD010000014.1, forward strand.
ACCCGTTTAGCTGTGGGCGGAGCATCGAAGCCCATTCCGAATTTCAGTGGCGTGTTCTGTATTTCCGTGTCAAGCATCGGGGGAAGATCAAAGGTGGTTGACCGAGCGGTCATAGCGGTCTGGGGAGTTGATATGGATGAGTCAGACACCGACCTTGCTGTCATACAAGGAGAGGATATGTTGTGAGTACCGGACGATGTCAAGGACGAGGCTGAACGTTTGTTGAAAAGCAAGCTCAAAGACGGCTTTTTCATCCTTTTCGCCGGGGATGATGGTGCAGAGTTCGATACTGCATCACCAAGACCCGCGAGGGATAAGGGTAATATAGATCGTCTGTGGTTAGTAGTGATGGGGGTGGTGGGTGTACTTCCGGAAGTTCTTGGGAATTCAACGGGTCCGTTACTGACCATGAATCGGCGCGGGTTGAGCAAATCATGCTCGAGATCGTCAGCAATTTGTACGGATCCCAAGTCAAGGGGTTTCTTGTCGGGCGTCTCACTTTTCAGCTGCAAATCGGCGAGAGAGGGGGCGGCAGACGAGCTTGACGCTGTAGGTAGAGATTCCGCGGAAGATGACAACGGAGGAGGTGAGAATACAAACCCTCTGTCAGAGGGTGAGGGTATCGACCGGCTTTCGGACGTCGCGATACTGATCGATGACGCCGCCGGTGAGCTGGGAAAGCCGTCGTTGTTACTCGCTGTGGTACCAGCACGTCGAGGGCCCATAGGTCTGGAACGTGGCGCTTCTCGTTTAGAGCCAGTACGGTGTAAGACAGGATCGAAAGGTTCCGAGGATTGGCTCGGCGTAACAGAAGACGAATCCTCCACGGGTCCATCGCGGGCATCGGAGAATACCTGTTCATCTTCATCCCCATCGTCATCCTTAATTGAGGCATTGGTGGAAGTAGAAGATGATTCGGGTTTGATATCCATGAAGACTGATTCTCGTTTGATGTCAAGAACCGGTGACTCTATGGGTGGGCCGTCCCAGATCCCTTCTGCTTCACAAAGCACCCTGAGCAACGGAGGATTCATATTGAGACTGGGACAGAATACCAGGAGCAAGTTACTCAGAGGCATCTTGGTTTCCCGGTGTTCTTTCGCCGTGGCTTTGATCAGTTCCGTCACCGTCCGAATAAGATCCTTGTTCTCCGCAGGAAGTTGGCCAAGGAGAGATCGCAAGGCACGGCGTAAGTTCCTGGAAGGAGGCCGCATTCCACTGAAGTTTGGCATCGCTAACGTTGACAGAGAGGGAGGCTTGCGAAGGCCGGTGAAACCGGCTTTGGGCCCGGCTGGCAGGGTGGGGCCCCTGGGGACACTCTTTTGAGGTGAGGCAGACGTTTGAGCTTCCGCGTTCGAGGCATTTTCCTGGGATAGTGCAGCTTCGAAATAGGGAATAAGACTGTTCGTCAAAATGGGTTCGGGTACTGAAATCGCGTCTTCATCAGTATTTAATCAGGCCTAAGAGAGTGGGACCCGTACATTCACGCAGGAATGCCTTGAACACAGATGCAACGGCATGGGGATCGAGGTCCCCAGGCGAGCATTCCTTCATATCGAAGTCGCACCCTATGGTGGAAAGTCATTACAACTTGGCTCGCCACAGGTACGAATGGAGTCGCTCACCAGCATCGAATTCTTTACGCAATCTCGAGACGTGCGAAGGTCGGCCATTCACTCTGATGAATGGGAACACATCAAAAACGCACTTCAGTTGGGTCAATTGATTGGAGGCACTTACCGGAATAGACCTTCCTCGTGCACACCCCACACTAAGATATGTTGGGCACACCTGACAACAAGAGCCGGTAATAGTCGATGCTCTAGCGCACCCAAGTTATCTTTGTCCACACTCCCCAACCTCTCGTGACCTTTAATCGCCTCGTGGTTAGACAATCCCGCCCCAATCGCCGTTTCCGACACCACGACGTCAAGCCTTCTCCCGAATACAACACCACCTTGTCCCGGAGAAAGTCCCCTCATTGGTCCCCTGACTTTCTTCCCTAGCGACGGGCCCTCAGTATCCGACATCGAGTTGGTAGATGAAGCAACGCTCCATGCCCCCGACGGTGCATCTGGAGTCCGACGGGATTTGCCCTTGTTGTTCAGTGATCCCATGCTGCCCGCTGTATTCGTGCTTGTACGCCCAAGGTTGTGGTCTGATGAGGACGGAGAAGACGATGAAGAGTATCCCGAATGACTGCTGGAATTTGAATGCGATGAGAACCCGCCCCACGCACGGCCCATTTTCTCCACCGCTCGCTTGGCTAAACCAGCGGCAGGAGCAAGGCCGCCAGTTATACTAATTGCCGTTTGCCTGAGGCCGGATGGTTGGTGTGGGGTGTTGCGAGGGAACGATGAGGGCGGGACGTGTTGAGTCTGGGTTGGTCGTGATGGGGGTATTGCATTGGGACCGTGGCCATCTGTGGACCGTGACGTGGTAGACCATGGAGCGAGGCGGCCGCGGATGTTGTTACTTGTCGTTTGAGAACCTGAACTTGAGGGCGAGATAATTCCGTTTGCAGCAGCTCGAGTAAGGCTCGGGGTCTCTCGAGCAGTGGAAGGCATCGCAGGGGGGCCAGGGAGAGATTTAGAAGCATTTTGCAACTCAGTCGCTGACCCGACGCTCAGACTGGTGGCCGGTGGTGGAGGGAGTTGCGACTTCTGAGTAAATGTTCCAAGATTGAGGGACATTGATCTTCTTTTCGACTTTGTGGCCGACGGCGAAGAAGTCGAAGAAAAGTCAACAGGTGCGATGACGGGTGGAGGGGGAGGGACCAGCTCTTCCGAAGCAGACTTGAAGGAGGAATCGTCTTCTTCTGGCATTTGGAATTCAGCGTCGGTGAGCAAGGCACTGAGACGTTTGTTGACCGGTACAACGGTGTGGTTGGACTGCAACGACTCTGCCATCGAGACCGGTCGTGAAGAACGGTTGCCAACTTGTGCACCTGGCCGTATAGTGTGATGGCTCATGGTAGAGTCACTCTTCCGCCAGATCTGCTTGAGCTTGTCATCGTTCCCGTTACTGGCTGGCCGTTCCTTGCTTCGTTCTTCCTTCCTTTCTGAGTCTACATCCGCTTGCTTGCCCTTGTCCTTCACCCTTCGAGTATCCGCTTCCCTATCCGCTCCTTTCTCTGCACCCTTTTCCCTGCCCAAATCCGTGGTTCGTTGGGCCTCCAGGCGCTCCTTTTCCCTCTCCTCTTCACCGATTCTCATGAAATTTACGGCAGAAGAGATGCCGGGGCTGATGGGAATTATGGAGCCACGATTGTCGACGTTTCGCGATGCTGTTGTATCTGGCACGGACAATTTGTTATTTTGCATGGAGTCAGACTTGGACGGTACTGGTGGTGGTGGAAGTGGAGCAGATTTGATATTGTTGGAACGAGTGGGAAGGACCTGGGTGACAAGTTTGAGAGTGAGCTTGGTCTGCTGAGAAACGGCTGGTGATGAGGGTGCAGTCACCTCTGACGGTGGCACCGCGGCCGCTGCTCGAGCAGGCTGAGACGAGCCCACTGATAAGTCTAGCTCCCTGTCGCTGTGAGACGATGCGCTGGAGAAACTTGTAGTGGCATCTTCTGACTTCTTCCTACGACCAGCGAAGGCTCGCTTGAGCTTGAAGCCTGTAGAAGCGAGAGAAGCAATGCCCCGCTGGGGAGTTGACGGCTTGCTGGAGCCCTGGCCCATTGCCTGAGCAAGGGAGGAAGAACGGGGACGAGGGGCAGCTAGGGCAGCCTGGAGGTCCTGAAAACGGGGGCGTCGAGAGACAGGTAGGGGCAAGGCATTATCCGAGCTCATATTCCTACGCTGCGTAGCCTTCCCGCAACAACGAGGCTAAAGGGAAGAGATTGAGGCGCAGTGCGCGCTGAGAATGGAAAGCGCCAAAAATGGGGGGTGCTAGCCAAGGACAGGTCGTGGTCACTGTGAATGGTCACCAAATGGTCACTGTGAATGAGTATTATAACAATCTCAGTTGATGCCGATGCGAACAACTTGACAAATCAAACACGATCACGGTTCCCCTGGTCTCACGGAATACACAATTCCTCCCGGTTGTCGCACATTTTATGGCCTACAAAAGCCTACAAATTACATATAATCCAGCCTCTAGTATCATAAGAGATTATAAATTATTCGCTAGAATGTCTGTCTTCGGTCTATCCAAGCGCCAACATTCCTCGCAGATCTCGCTCAGTCCCTCGGAACCAGGAAATCTTTCACCTGTCACACGCACCATTCAATCTGTAATCCCATTGATGCAGATCGAGACAACTCACCAGTTCATACGTGAAGAACGACGTCGCAATACTCGGTGCCACTTTCACTGTAGGTTTCGCCGCAGATCAGCTATAACGGCAATTGTAGATCCAAGAATTGACTCCTTACACAGATTGGGCCACAGGCCCCTGTACAACCCCGTTATGCCCTCAGTTCGCATTATACCCACCAGTGCATCGATCGCTCCCGTGTACTTGATACCCAGGTCGCCCGACTTCATCCCAGTCACTTGCATCTTCCTTCGGAGCACATCGAAAGGGTAAGTTAGTGTCTGTGATATCGACCCTGTGCATCGTGGATCGAACAATGTACCATCAGATTACACGTATTCGCCCAAGAACAATCGACAGCGAACATACCAGCCAAGGCACCACATGCGAGCTTTCTTGTTATAGTTGTCTTCCCAGGGGGTGTTATGATCCCTCGCAGGAACTCATATGCAGCAAAATTTATCCCGACGTACGGCGCAACACCGAACGCAGTTGCGACAAGTCCTCGATATAGACCACGGATCCCACCTTCTTCTCGGATGATTTTCAAAGTCATCCCCCATATTGTGAGCTCCGAAGCGGTGTAATGCTTCCCTCCGACTGTAGCGGCCGTGTGCATGGCGTTCATCAATCTCGGAGCGGTCGCTTGTTTCGAGTTTGGTGCTGACGGTATAGGAGATTCGCCGGCGGGCGCGCCGTGTTGTTGCGAACGGACAATTATGGAGGCGGTTGCTATCGACAATCGAGCTCGTACGAGGTCTAGGGGGTATGTGGAACCTAGTCTTCACATTAGCTTCATCCAGGCATTGAACCGCTGTTACATACAGACTGAAGTTATTCCCGCCAAGGCACCACTGGCTAACCGCTTCGGTGTGTCAAGTTCCTTTGACCCGTGGCTAGTGAACCACTGCCGTGACGTCAAACTCTATCAACCCACGGCAGAGAGAAGGAAACAATACAGTAAACCCACCTTCTTCAATTGTTCATATGTCGTGAACTGAACTGCACTATGTAAGAAGAAAATGACGTTGGTGAGGGGGCTCAGTTGAAGGAACGAACAGGACTCACCTATACGGGACAATCCTCAAGCAGTTGATCCCATTTCCTCTCATATAGCCTCTAAACCCCTCCTCATTCCACATACGCACTAAACTCTTCCAAACGCCCTTATACTGCGTTGAACCTTTAGGTTGTACCTGTCTGTAGCAAGTACGTTCAATCAGCAAGCCGGGCCGAACACCAACGAGGGAGAACGAGCGATCGTACTGTATAATCTTTAATCGCTCTAGAGGGCTCACAACCGTTCTTGAAGCAGCGCCCGCACAACCGCCCGCTGAGAGAGAACGAAAAAGATAATGAGATGATGTCGAACACCAGAGGACAAATGCCGACGAGAACAACACACACACCAATGAAATAGGATGCAACTTCAGGCGACAGTACTCCCAGCAGTTTCGATGGCTGCGTTGAGCCTGAATTTGACGAGGACGAAGACGAAGACATTTGCAAGGAACTGGTAGGCGATCCCAGGAAAAGGTGAAATGACCGACAAAACGAAAGTTTGTGAAAATTGTACAGGCGATGTTATTTGTGTTATTGCCGTCCCTCAGTGGAGCATTAAGCCAGGACGGTAATATAGGTGGGGAGATAGGACTCGGAGAGAGAGGATACGGCGGTAAATCGAGGGTGGTGGTTGCAATAAACTCCCGTAACGTTCCCTTATCCGCAAGCCCACGTGACTAGCTGGGCACCAGCTGAAGCCGCGGGGCGCGGGCGCCTGTGGGCGTCATCTACCGGCTTGAAAGCGGTCACTTCTTTCCTCACGCCTGCAAGTTTTTCTTAGAACACAACTTGCATTCAAAGGACGTTAGTGAAGACGATCTCGAGCTAACTCCGAGCTTTTATAGTCGAGTGCACCCAAAAAAACTGCTCATACCACCGTGGATGACATATTCCCCCGTTGCTGCGTCATGGTCTCTCCGTAGGCTCACGTACTACGGAATTCTTACACAGCAGGAACAGGGAGATAGTTTTTGCGAAGGGACAAGATAAAAGGGAGCCCTACGAGGTGCAAACTCTTCTCATTCATCTCCCAGCACCTCCGACTCACAATGGTTTACAAAGGAACGACATTCCGTGGCTCGAAATCCGGCCAGGTCGTCACATCTACCTTCTCTAGAGATACTATCGATCCTGATGAAGTGGTTGTTGAGATCACTCACAGTGGTCTGTGTGGAACAGGTACGTTCGAGCTGCAACTTAATGTACGACGGTCCGTTGATGAAACGATTGTAGATCTTCATTACTTGAGGCAAGACATGGTCCTGGGCCACGAAGGTGAATACCTCAAGTTATCCGCTTAGCGCTGACCTCATGGTGTGCTCTCTTCATTAGGCGTCGGTGTCGCGGTAGAGGTCGGATCGGCATGCAGACGCGTGAAAGTAGGAGACAGAGTAGGCTGGGGATATCCCAACTACACGTGCATGGAATGCGACCATTGTACCTCCGGCAATGACCAGTGGTGCCAAAAGGCGCACATGTTCGGCGAAACGAATTTGGACCAAGGATCGTTTGGAACCCTTGCTATCCGAAAGGAACAGGTAAGTGAGGCCCTGTGCCCTGAAAATCGAGATACAGCTTACCAACATTCCACATTGCAGTGGTTGTTCGTTATTCCCGATGGTTTGAAATCGGAGCACGCTGGTCCTCTCATGTGTAAGCTCAAATACCCGGCTACTCTTGACAAAAGCTGACTGACATTCAACAGGCGGAGGTGCTACCGTCTTCACTCCCTTAATCGACTATGTCAAGCCTGTTGACCGCGTAGGCATCGTCGGTATCGGTGGCCTTGGACATCTGGCCATCACCTTTGCTGCTAAGATGGGCTGCGACGTCGTCGTATTTTCCGGAACCGAATCAAAACGCGAGGAAGCCATGCAACTCGGTGCAACTGAGTTTTACGCCACCAAAGGCGTGGAGGACTATTCCACTCTTGGTCTCAAAAAGCCTCTCAATCACCTCTTGCTCACAACATCCGTTGTGCCCGAGCGGCTGGACGTCTTCTACCCTATCTTGGACCAGAGGGCGAAGATCTTCCCTCTTACCGTCGATTTTGGCAACCTCCAAACGGCCTATGGACCCACTATCTTCCGAGGCATGCAGATCATCGGTAGCAAGATTGCGGGCCGCTACGCACAGTACGTCGCCTTTCTAGTGTGCTTCACTGAACTCGGAACAGCTCACGTCCTCATTTAGAACGAAAATGCTCGAGTTTGCTGCCCGCAACAAGGTGACGCCCATCATCGAGGTATTCCCCATGACCGAAGAGGGTGCGAATGAGGCAGTACAGAGATTACAGGCAGGCAAGGTTCGCTACCGGGCCGTCCTTGAGAGGAAACCTGAAGCGAGTTCTCTGTAAACTCAGATTTTCGGGCAGATAGACATTACATAGACTATGGGTATGGGTATAGACAAGCTCAAGGAAGATTGAGATAGACACATTGACGATGTACAAGCCTCAGGCTGTATTGTAAACAATGTTACACAAAAATGACCTACTGTAACAAAGTATAAAACTATACAGTACAGCGTGCGTGGTCCCGATAAATACAAAATCTTAGCCTGGCCTTCTGTACGGCTCGGTCGCCTGCGAATAGTCCGGAGGAGGCTGGTTTTCAAGGTCGTGGGAGCTACTGCTTCCGCTTCCGCCACTTTGTGATAGTGATCCGAAGTCCTGAGGACGTCCTTCAACGACAAGCCGATTGTCACGTAGTTCATCCTCTGGAACACTTTCCAATGATTGACCAACTGAAGCCGGTAAAGGAGTGGGGTCTTGCCCTTTCAGCGAACTAATGCGCGGGCGTGGTGAAGTCGAGTTGGCTATCGTCCGAATAACGTTTCTGTTATACTATACGGCATGAACTTGATCAGTCTCTGTGTTGCATCTATCTCTTCGCAAATTGGCACTAACCGATCTTGAGGAGGATGATCCACTGTCACTGGTACTGCGAGTCATGATGGACTGCGGGGATATGAGAGGCGCACCACTCTCATGCGTCATGATGGACGCTGAACTTTGCTGAACCGTGCCGTTGGCGGGTTCAGACTGGTTCGTGATGATGTACGGATTGGCCGTCGACGTCTCGTAAACAGCCACAGGATACGGGTTAGGCAATGTCATAGAGGCATTATAAGTCGATTGCACCGCTGCGGTGTTGACAGATACAGGTTGGCCATAATTGTAGGTGTTTGAAGCAGGCCTGAACGAGGGACCGTCGAGTCCTGATGCGGAGAAGAGATCCCGTTGATTCTGCCTTTCCCTTGCCTGCTTCCGTCGCCGGAAATACCAAAACAACCCAAATAGCAGGAGCCCGACGAGAAGGAGAATCCCGATCACTAGACCTGCAATCGCCCCAGTAGACAGTGCCCTGTGAGGCGCTTTCAGACAGAGTTTGAGTGAGGAGTGGGTCTAAAGTGCACGTACCCTGTTGAAGAGCCGGAAGTCCTGTAGGATAATCAGATGTTGACATGGGGTTTGAAAAACTACCGGAACATTACCGTTTCTGAATTGTAGGTGTAGTAAAGACTTCGGCATAGTCAATTGAGCATACTTGGCCTGTCGAGGGTCGACAGACAAACTTCAAGGTATGTTTCCCGGGTCCTAGGTTACTTCCATGATAGAGCATGACTCGAGGGACGAAGCGAGCCTTGGTCGCAGAGAATGTGGACGTGCTTCCCCCATCGACCTGAACAGCGTAGGAAGCAGCATTCGGTCCAACAGGCCCGTACAACATGACAGCATCGCCTGGTTATCATCAGACGACGCTAACACTACTTCTTGGGAACCACTTACCCTGAGATAATTTGTTAAGAGTGATGTAGGACCATACAAAAGCAAAGACTCACTTCGAACGTGAAAGTCGCCGTCCCATCGGACGCGAAGCTATTAAATTGCATGTTTATGAGTATCGGATTCAGCGGGGGGAAAGATGATGTTGCCTTACTGTCCTGAGCCCCCGGAAAAGGTTCCTAAGTTATCAGGCGAGGCAGACCAAGCACTGGCAGGGGAATACGCGAAAGCAGGGTCGGAGTCCTGAACAGTAGTCATGACGAGAGGTTCATCAATTCTTCCTACGTTAGTTCTAAACGTGACCTGGATCGGGCATAGTGTCAACGGAGGTCAGTAGTTTAATGCAAGGTTTTCGCGCACGAAGTCGATATCCAAAAACTGGCTATTGGTCCCCTGGTTCGTGAGGGTTATGGTATGTGAAGCGTCGTTGAGGTTGCCTCGCGAAAAGAGTGGCACTTGAAAGTTTCCGGGATCTGGTGCCTGCCCACTTTGGGGAGAGAAAGAGGTGCCATCGAGGTTGACTTGGTAGTTCCCATGATTATTGCGCTTAGATCCAGCCACCTCTATCTCAGTCCCTCGAAAAGCAAATGTGACCGTGCCCCCTGTTGTTTTCGTGGCGAAGAAACTCGATGCCGAGTATCTGCATAATCTTGGATAAGCGACCGAACTCCAGGAAAGTAAACAGGTAGAACTAACTTGCTCGCCGCGCTATCTTCGCTGCTCCCTTGCGACCAATCCAGCGAATAAACCAGAAGAGGGGAATAATCCTCGATTGTGGTGATGACAGACGGCATTAGAATGGAATAAAGCAAGCCAATATCCACAAATAAAACACAGAAAAGAACGAATGGGCACCAGGCCTCACAGACGGCAGCTAGCGCGGTCGGTGAAAGAATCGACTCGTCGATGGAGGTGGTCAAGAGGAAGGAACGGCAAGCGACCAGTTTAGATTTGAATACTCAAGCCGCGGCCAATAACACCTCCGACTTCGGGCAGGGCAATCCAGACTTTGATCAAAACCAAAGGATTGTTACCATCAAATGTCACCGGGAGCTCGTCGCACGATCAATATGAGCCTGCAACCAGCCTGCAACATAGATGCATAATCGCCAATGAATCATGTAAAGGGTAGGCAAGAAGTGAGAAAAAGCTGATCCCGCGAGCACGAACCATGAGTTGGGACTCGGCAGTTTACGGTCGCGACTGAGATAGCAAACGCCGTCGGAAGGTCGAGTACCTGGAACGCCGAGTAGTCTGAGCCACACTCACCTCATGGAGAAGGACGATCTCCTAGTAGCAGCGTTATATTGGTCTATATACTTCCCACCCAACCATCCCAGGTGTATAGCCAGGGGAGTGACAGGTTTAGATCATACAAGCTGGAGGTTGACACGTTCGGTGGCAGTTTCAGGCGTCAAGTGGGCCAATTCATCCAGTAAGGCTGGGAAAAAACTTCCCGGTCCATGTACGTCCCCCCTGGTTGCGGCTATCTCAGCAGCTACGTTCAATACCAAGATCCTGGAGTTCAGAATAAGTTCACTTTCGGCCAGCGTCAAATGGAATCACGTACCCCGAGATAGTTGCAATAAACACATCTCCTCCGGCAAGTTTGGTATCCTCTAGACGCTCGTCTTTGGATATTCGCGACGTTAAAGCGCAATACGACGCTATACAAGATCCAGTGATACACCCCGAACCGGTGATTTGGCTAAGGTATTGATGTCCGTTATTGAGGATGGCTACCGACTCCCCGTCGGAAACGTAGTCGGTTTTCCCTGTGAGGGCGATAATACATCCTGTATACGCAGAAGCATCAACGGCCGAGGAGGTAAAACTAATGAAGCGCCTCTCTCACTTTCCCTCCTGGCAAGGTTCCTTACGAAAGCTACTGGATCTTTGAACCCAGCACCTACACTATCGACACCTTTGGATTCCACCTGCAATACGAGCAAAAAAAAAGTCTCAACACAAAGAACAATGAGATGAGTGACACGAACCTCTGCAGATCCACCTAAAGCCGCGAGCTCCCCAGCGTTTCCTTTGATGACAGTCGTCTGCCAAGTGTTCAATAGTTCTGTTACAGTAGGCTAAGGACAATGATCGTGAGAGTACAGCTCAATCACACTCACCGTTGACGGCTTTCTTTCGATAAGCAGTTGCCCCCACTCCAACTGGGTCGAATACGATGGGTTTGCGGTTGGCATTCATACAACTTCCTGCGGAGAGATTAGAGAAAACGCTGACCCGTACATGAGAACCATACCTGCTTCTAACATTCCCACAAATGCGTCTTGGGTCAATGTACCAATGTTTACCAGAAGACTGTCGCAGACCCTGGCGAGGTCTGGCATTTCCTGTGCTGTGGTAGCCATAATCGGGCTTGCCCCAACGGATATAGTGGTGTTCGCCGATTGAGCTACCACGACGTTATTAGTGATCTTCGTCAGAAGGTGAACATCGTGTCGGGTGTGCAATCGCGATAGTCACTTTGTTACTCGTACCTGATGCACAAGTGGATTGACCTCCTTCATATGCTTCATTAGTCTTGCTACTTGTTCGATGACCCTGTCTGGGGTATACACGTTTTTACCAGAGGAAAAGCCGAGTGGAATGGTCGATCCCGACTTGAAGGTTTGCAGAATTTCACGCAGACGTGTAGCCGCCTCTTTGGGATCCCCAGAAGCCATGATTTCGGAGACCACAGCTACACCGTCCAATGCATGCCTGGTGCGGGACACCGAGCCATAGAGAGTCCTAAGTAGATTCTTCGACTTGATGCCCCCTGTGTTATGGAATGAGTCGTCATCAACAAGCTTTTTACACATTCAACGAGTGCGACGAACCAATTGCAACTGCCTGGACTGAGGTCCCGTCCAGCATTTCCAACATGGTACCAACATTCCTTACTCCAACGAGTGGTTTATTCAAAATTTTCGTATTGGTTGCCCATATCGCTCCGATACCGATATAATCTGCGCCATCAGTGAGAGCTTTTCTCACTTCAGCTACGCTATTGCATGATGCTCCAACAATCGCATTCGGTGGAAGCAGTCTTCGTGCAACAGCAATAGGCATGTCTGTCTGCCCCAGGTGGACGCCGTTAGCACCAATCGCGAGGGCTATGTCCACCCGGTCGTTGACTAGTAGTGGAACATTGTAGCGGTCGCAAATTGATTTCGATTTTTCCGCAATCTCTAAAAACTGCGGGTTCGTTAGGTGCAGCCTTCGTGCAGTGTACGCCGTAAATCCCATTCCATACCTCTCCAGTATCAGCTGTTTTTTCTCGGATCTGAACTACTGTGACACCGCCCTGGAGCGCCTGTGATCATCAAAGTCAGGGAACGACATCAGTGCAACTCGACGAAGTAATGCACTTGTTCCAAAGTCTCGTAGAAATCCTGGTAGAGATTCATATCAAGGTTTTTGAGTGTTCATTTGAGTCACTTACTTTTCCTGGTGCAAGGAGATCACGACTGGTGACCAGATTCAACGAAAAGTCGATAGCCATGGATTAGGATGTGATGGTTGACTGTTAAGGAAAAACACTAGTAGCGCGCCGCGCGCGCGATTTGGCGCGAGTCCATTTTTGGGTATGATTTCAGCAATGATTGTAACTCGTGTGTGAAACACGACAATTGGGGCGCATCAACTACAGTACACACGCGTCCCAAGACAAGGTTGAGGAGGTACAAGAGCAACGAGAGCAAATAGCACTAAGGAATAAAGTATGATGGTGTTACAGGATCATGACCAAGCGTGATCAGTCGGTGATAGTGTATTTTGGAGCACATGCGGTACGGGAGGTCGTCCCTTGCGCGGCGACACTACGTGGATGTTGCTGGTGGGACTAAAGGAAAGAAACGAATGAGTGTCAGGAAATAACGGGCAGGGAGCACGTGCGCATACCACTGCCACGATCTCCTCCTCTGCCGCGACCGCGACCGCCCCGTCCTCGACCCTCACCATCACCTCTCCAGTCACCTCGTCCCCGGCCGCCTAAACAACATATTATTCAGTCAAGTACTCAATCAACGGAAAGAGGGCACTTTCTACCTCTGAAGCTGCCGCGATATCCACCACGCTCGCCGCCTCTGAAACCACCTCGGTCCCCACCGCGGAAACCACCGCGGTAACCACCACGCTCACCGCCTCTGAAGCCACGTCCTCGTCCACGTCCACCTCGTGCTTGTGTGAAGCCGTCGTCGTCAGCTGGCGGAGCAGCTTCGGTGTGGGCGTGTCCATTGGGATCGGGCACCACTTGATCCTGGGGTGCAGGCTCGGCTTGAGCGTCAGGCGTTACAGTGCCGGATTTCCCGAACGTAGCATGTAGTCCGTCAATTGAAGGGAGGTCGTCCTCGCCTTCGGCGGCCCAGTCGATATTGTCATTGGTGGGAGGAGCCTGCATGGAAAGTCAGATTGGATGCTAACAAAGTAGTGGTATCGCGGGAGTCATACTTCATTCTCAGCATGCGAGACGTGTCCGTTTGGCTGCTCATGGGTTACAGGGTGTCCTGGCTGATGGGATGGGCGCTCTACCCACTCTGTGTTATGCTCGAAGGATGGTGTTTCTATTTCGCTTGCTTGTAGAAAATGGAAGCTGCTCGACTTCGCGACCGGGACAGCATCCGCTGCAACCGCTGGTTCTGTGTCAATTTCAGTAGAAGGTTCTTCTGAGGGTGCATTCACAGGTGTGGGGGGACGAGGTGCAAGGACCTGATGTGTGATGCTCAAAAGGCGCTCATCTACGAGAAGAGGTCAGAACTGCGATAAAATAGTAGAATTCGCGAATTTCGTACAGGGGACGTCTTCAAAACTTCCCTCTTGACTCAAGAAACCTTTCAAGGTTTCGTGTTTATGTTGGCCATCCTCCCCTAGAAGGAGTGCACCGACAGCGTTCGTCACCTCGACTTCACGTTGTGTCAGCCCGAGAGAAGATGGATCGCGTGCATTGGTCCAAAGCTCATTCCTGACGCGTAGGAACGAAAGAATGTCGGACGTGAGGTTGGTGTGCGTATCCTGCTCCAAAGAATGAGTCTGGAAATAGAGCCCTTCAATCCCGTAATCGTACCTGAGCAAGAGCGACCGCTTCCGCAATTCTCTTCCTTTCAGCAGCCTCGCTATCTTGTCGTTTGCGAAGCAAGTCCGTGGCGAGCTCTGTTTCGTACGCCTGAAAGACAAATGCCTGTCAAGATCAACTGACATCCGAACAAGATGAAACATGCCTCAATCGTCTTTTTTACTTCACCCAGCTCCTTGACAATAGCTTCCAAGACAGGCAACGTCTTCAATGTGCTCTTTTGATCCTCGTTCAAAGTGCTGGGATCTGCGGTGGCATATGATGATATACGTGTCTAAATGTCGAGGTCAGTACCGCAGGTAAGAAAGAGGCGATGCTCTGCGCACGATTTTCTTTGAGGAAGCTTTCAGCCGCTTGTTGACCAGTTCAATAATGGGACTGGGCTTCAAGGCGACCTCTTCCTCTTGTACGGGTTGTTCAGCAACAAGTTCCGGCGCAACGGAACCTTCCCTGATGTCCGATGGTCCTGGTGCCGTTTCGGTGAGTGCTGCTGATTTAGTGTCTGGTAGTTCAACATGAGAAGTAGCTGGAGAGGACTCTTCAGTTTTTCCTTTCGACTTGCGAAGTCTTTTGAGCTGGGACTTGGAGAGCGTCACTGGTGGAGGAGCGCCGGGAACAGCACGCTGAGCAGCATTGTCAACCATTATGTATGTGTTTGTTTGAAAGGGATGAAGTCGAGTTTGAGGGCGAGTGACCGGGCAGACGAGCAGAATGACTCTGAGATTTCGGAGAGAAAAAAAGGACGGCGCGTTCGTCAGACTCAATACCGCTTACACGAAGAGTTCCCACGCTTCTTTGTTTGATCCCCAAGACCCACAATCGTTCCCTTTGTCCCTTTTGTTCTCCTACCTATGCCTTCCCGTGTCGCGCTACCCATTCCCAAAGAGCTCTCTGGACACGAACACGAGCCTACAATACGCCATTCTCTTTCTTTTGCCGACGGTAACATCGCTCTCCTCGCAAGTAATCAGTATTTCGTTGTCCATCAAGGCGTTCTATCTCGCCATTCTGCTGCCCTAAAAGCTGCCGTAGAGGATCTGACTGCGAACCCCCACAAGACTACCCCCGATGGAGTTCCGTTGCTGAAGGTCCAGGATGCTCCCGACGACCTCTTTCATTTCCTATCAGCATTGTATGATGGACTGTGAGCCTGCATCACCCCTCGACCATATACTCTCGATCTCCCGCGTTGACTCAAATCACATCACAGCTCGGAAATCAAATACAACACAGCGTCGTTTGGAGTGGTAGCCGCTATTCTCCGGCTGTCGACTCATTACCAGGTCGCCCATCTCCGCAAGCAGCTGCTCCGAGGTTTAACTGAGACGTGGCCGGACAACTTGACCGAATGGGACCTCCGTGAATCTCATGCAACAAGTGACTCAGGCCTGTACCAACCGCGAGCAGCTATCCCTCATCCTATGTATGTTTTGATCCTGGGTCTCGCTTTCTATCTTGACACTAATTATGTCTGGCCCACCAATGAATCAATAGACTCGTCATCAAACTCGCCCGAGACGTCGACGCACCTGAACTATTACCGGCGGCCTTCTACGATCTCTCTCGATCTTTGCCTGTTCACATAACCCAAGGATTCAGATGCTCCAAGACTCAAGAACTTCACCAATTATCGTCGGGAGATCTACTTGCCTCGTTGAAAGGAAGGGAGCACGCCTCAAGATTCCTCTCTACATTCCTTGTGAATTACGTCGAGGGTCGAAATCCTTCTCCGCTGTGCATTTACCGACGGCAGCACATGGATACCGCGCGTCAACGCGCATGCCAAGCTGCCTTTGAGGGAATCACGTTTGAGATTCTCCGCGACAGTAATGATGTCCTCTGTCCACGCAGCTCCGATCCCTTATTTGCTCTGATGGACTCCTTGTTGATTCTGACTCGAGAAGACGGGCGTTCCTTTCGTCCCTGCGAATACTGTCGGGCAGACTTCGAAGCCGTAGTCGATCAAGCTCGAGAGGATTTCTGGAGGATGCTTCCCGATTGGTTCGGTGTTGACGTTTCAACTTGGGTTTGAAGGCGACTCAAAGGAGATAGAGCTCGGATTTACGGAGCTTGGCTTGCAAGAGTGCGTCCCTTCGTTAGCACCGCTTCCATGATCACTTGAATAAGCTGCTAACTTTTTCACGTTACCTACCTATTGCGGTGTGTAGTTATCGAAACAGCTCAGACGTGATGGAGGACTACTATTCATGGAAGTTATAGTGGCTTTTGGACTGCAAGATTCGTCGTATCTTTCTATTCGTTTGCTCACTTATTCAAGTGCGCCCACTGGCATCACTATCCGACGTCGACATCCGTTTATGCATGAATTTTGAGGATGTGCCTCATCTCCCGGAATCTCCATGTTCGCCATATGAAGACAGGACCACCATTCGAGGTTCCGAATGTTGATTTACTGGGTTATTGCCTTCGAGGAGTGGGTCCCCTGAGAATATATAAGTAAGGGTCTCAACACTCCTGCTTCATTGAATTCGTCACAAATGTCGTCCAACAACCATAAGCAACGTACTTCAAGTCGGGACGTCTCCCTACCTCCTATTTCCCACATCTTGAGTGGGTTGAGAGCACCCTCCACTCAGACGACGTCTAACTTTTCTATTTTGTAATACCAGCCACAGATAGTAACGGGGAGGGACCGTCTCTCTCACTACCACCCCTCCGCAGTAATGAAGCTTACTATGCACAGGTGATCTTCGTATGACAAAAACCTCTTTGCTACAGGCTAAACAAGATGTCTTTCCGATTATAGCACGGAATGGCACCTTCCCGCACACCTGTAGTGCAACGACCTGTGGCCCACGACTTGGGGTCTTCGAATCCACGAACTCCCACAAGCGGAGGTCGCCACGATCACAGCTTCTACGGTCGGAATGATGGCATCTCCCCTCCATCAACAAACTTAACCGCCTATCACCAACAACACCCCCGACAATCACACACCCGCTACTACCCGCCTACTCACCACGAAACATCGCAAAGCTCTTCCCAAATAGCGCCTGGTTATACGTCCGGCCGCTCTTCTGGAAATAACTTTGCACAGTACGCTCCAGCGCCTTCAGGATATTCGGGCGGAGGTGCCCCTGGATATCCCGTACATTACGAAGGACGTGCTTATCCTACAAGTGGCCCAGGTACATCATACCACGATCCTGGTGCCACTCCATACAGCCACCATCAGGAAATGGGAGCTGAGGATCAGGGATCCTCCAAATTCAAGTACGAATGTAGTTACTGTGGCAAGGGATTCCTGCGCCCAAGTGCATTGAGAGTGAGTGTATAGGATGGCTCGCATTCGGAACTCGGTAGTGATTGGGTAACTGATGTTTGTACCATAGATCCATCTCATCTCACATACCGGGGACAAAGGTGCGTACATCCGTTTTACATGCGAATCTATGAATACCGAATTTCTATGTGTGTTCAGACTACGTTTGCCCTGACGAGACTTGTGGTCGGCGATTTGGGGTTCGGAGCAACATGCTCCGTCATATCCGACTGGTACATCAGAATCTACATCAAAGCTCTGGGGAGGAACTCTCTAACGATGAGTGGATCTCCTGATATCCTTCGGGGAGTAGTACACGTCCCAAGATGTTTCGCCTTGTACCTCGCAGATAGTTAGATTATAGATGACAGTACTTGGCGTTGAGTCTCTTGAATGACAAAGTGGCGGACCTCTCGTCAGCTTGGTCGAGGGAAATCGGCTCGTGTGGAAATTCGGGAACCGCTGCGTACACGGTATTACTACGGGAAAGCCTAGAGACGCCCACATCAGTGATATAACACCGCCATTTTTTCGTTGATTTCAGGCTTAATGAATGTGGGACAAGCTGTACGCCCGTAATGAGCAGGTTACCGGTTAAATGAGTACCTTTCCCCCACGTTTTTCTAGCGTGAGCTCTCCCGACTGTCAGAACAAGGATTCCTGAATCCGGCGACCAGCCTATTCAACCAAGTTCCATCTTCCAGCCAACTGACAACGTGGTTTCCAAGATCAATGGCCGATAGCTAGAGGATCTGACTCTAATCTCGCACTCAATGGTGATGTAATTCGGCGGCTCTGAGGAACTCAACTTCGGGACTTTGGTGATGTATCAAGTCAACCGTGTATAAAGACGCGATGGATATGCTCTCTGATCTCCACGACGCCTCGACTTTTCCTTTACTGCTTAGCATCCATCGCTCACAACATGTATCGCGCACCATACGAAAACTCCCATATGGATGAGCAACCTGAAGACAGGCCCGTCCTTCCCTCGATTTCCCACATTTTTGGTAAGTCCCTATCATACCAAGTCCCATTACTGGTTATAGAATTGACTGGATTTCTCCAGAAAATCGCAACAGGGCTCCTGGTTCATTGACTCTCCCCCCCTTACCGGCCGAGTCTATGCACAGAATTCGTTCAGAGACGTGGCCCCAGTATCAAACCGTTCCTGACGTGAGTTCTTTTAGTCGTAGAGATGAATGACGTGAATTCATTACTTGTGAATGGATCCTAGGAGTATTCAATGCATTCAGGCCAAAACCAATACGAGTACACGTCTTCCAACGTTCACGTTTCTCCTCCGGATCCTCATGCTTCTGCCATGAGGACAGATCTTGCACTCTCCGCCCTTCGACATTCCCAACCGCGGCAGCAGACTCATCCGTACTCTCAACGCGACCCTTATGCCTACTCTCAAGCTGCTTCGTCCAGCCGTGCTGGAGAATATATGATGGACTCGCCCATGTCTTACGCGACAGCCCGAGGGACCCAAGACTATCCCTCCGTAGGTCCCTCCTTACAACGATCGAGATCATATCACTCGTACGATGATGCTGGAATGAGGCAGTACACATCGAGTCCCAACACGTACCGACATGCAAACGTGTACGGCCAGAGTACCCTCGACAATTCTGCCTCTAATGCCAAACACCAGTGCAAGTATTGTGGCAAGCGATTCAGTCGTCCAAGTGGCCTGAAGGTGAGTAGGCCCCCGTCCACTTGGCTCCCTCGTGCTGGAACGGAGGTCTAAATGTTCCGTTCCCTCTTCCAGATCCACATGACAACGCACAACGGAGAAAAACGTGAGCCGCTTCGTGTGACCAGTGAATCCTTCTGGAGGTGGCTGACGACTCATCTGGATTCTGTTAGCTTATGTTTGCCCCGAGGAGGGATGTCACCGTGCCTTCAGTGTTCGAAGCAATATGCGCCGGCATGTAAGAATCGTTCACCAGAACGCTCCACAAGATCATATTCCCTCGGACTCGAGTGAAGACGGCGACTCCAGGAGAGAAGCCTCTGTTTAAGCCATCATCTTAGCGGTGATTCTAGAGTCTTGGACAATTCTTTGCAATGGACCTTGCTGGCTACTACGAATCATTACCATGACTTTCTCCGATTCGTTCCACGTTTCTGTGCTATTTATTGTTCTCGACCCTCTGTATTTCATTTCCTCGATCTTAGGCTCCTGCCACTTCCCCGCTGTATCATTATCGCTTCCTCTCCATTTCCGATCCACCGTCTTCTTGTAGCTACACCGCCTTTTGAACTATGTATCCTTTCTTGCAGACAATAGACCTTTGTGCCTACTCGAAAATTTCGATATGGGAATGAATAAAGCGGCAATAAGCCGTCGGCGTCCTGACATTTGGTGATCTGCAATCACCTCGAGGTCGTCATCCACACTGCGGTAGGTTGCTCCTTGCAGTGCCTTCCGTAGATCCCCTACCCATTGCCGTACTCAAAATAAACAGATCTTCACATCGTTCCGCTCCTCATTGCTTGCTAGTAAATCCTAACAGAGTCTAATATGATGCGGCTGCAGCGCCGCCCCCTCGCCTGGCTTTCGCGACGGGTTCTACGCCGTGATTCAACCCACGTTCTTGGGAGGCCATAGCACCTGAAAGCTTGGAAGGCTTGTGCGAGATTGGGACGGGACTGAACATTCAATCGTCCGGCATCACGCCGACTTTCACAAACAATCATAACCCCCCTGACATCTAATACAATCCAAGTGCCACTGATGATCAACTGAGTTATCATCAGCATAATAAACACGGGCGATGATCTACTCACCTTCGGGAAGTAGAGGATGAGATGGGGATGTACTCAAACGGGCACCTGTGATGCCGAGTCGCCTTGTATTCAAGACTGACCGTCGCCAAACTCTGTCCACTTTGCACCTACACTGGTAACTGGGGTCTTCAAGATCGGAGAAAAGAGAATTGCATAATGAAACTGAAGGCCGGCATGGCGGAACCATGCGACTATGCGTGCCGCCGCCACACCCAAAAAGAAAAACAAGACTGCCGGAGCGAAAAGGAGGGCCAAAGATAGGACAAGTACTAGTAGCGCCGAATGATACATGAATCCAGCGTGCCGTCGATGGACTCTTTCGAGTCTGGAAGAATTGGGGTGTGATGTGATATAGGTTCGAGGCATCATGTATCGTGGCAGAAGCTCCGAGCTTGCATAAGGAGTGCTTTCGCGGGTGGATACGTCCTGTATTGCCTGTATTGAAACTTTGCGACCTCCTGAGACCCCGGGAGGTATAGTATAGAGTCCTTTGATATATCAGAGTGGGATTTAGTCGTATCACGGCAGACGTTGTAGGAGGACCCAGGCGAGTCGGTGTAATTGGAAATAGTAGTCGTGCCACGTTACGTGCGGCCACATCTCAGGTTTCAGGAGACGATTAGGCAAGGGTATCTCATCGAGAGTATCTCATGCTTGAGGACGTCGGACTTTACCATACTTCATATGACCAACCTTGCGATGCTTGCGATAGATCTGGCGGGAAAATCGTGCTCAAGCAGAGCAAACCTATCACGGCGTGGAAAAGGAGTTAGAATTTGGGCCGCAAAGTTGGGGACCCGTTCCTAGGGCTTGAGAAGCTGACGACTCGAACAATTTGCTCACTCGACCTAACGACGTGCGTGGCGGTCGGGGGGTTAAGACCAGGGTTGAGCTAATATAACACTGGCCTCAATGTACACAAACGCAAAGTATGAGGGTGAATGATGGGAGGGGATCCTGAGGAACAGGGCCCCGTTGGTGAGAACCCCGACCAAATTTTGAAAGGTCGTAGACTCAGCAGTAGACAGCTGCTGCGCCATTTGTGTCTAACGTAGGGACATAGGACTGAGAATTCGCTGATGCATGCCCAGAAAACATTCGGGACGTACGTACGGCGGTAACAGACATGGAGCAGACAGGAGAAGCCAGGAAGCCAGGGAGAAGACCAGAACGATCCAGGAAGTTACGCAGTGCCTTGCTGATACTCAACATCAAAACCCGAGTCCGGGTATAACAAGACTCTCAAGGAGGGCCGAGGGCGATTCTGAGTAGGCGATCTCCGCAGCGATGTGTCACTAACAACACGCAAAGACGTGGGAAAACGCAGTGACTGTAGGATCACCCAGGGTTTGACAGAATCCGTACCCGTCGCTGGATGAAGCTGTTAGCACCTGGTTAATTCCTCTTGCCAAGCTTCCGCCCGCTGCCCGCCCACCCGATAGCTCGATAGAGTTACAGACACTGAAGGGTTGCGGTAGGCAACCGAGAAATGATGCTGTCGGAGACGCGTCAGCGAATAGTTTCAACAAATGCCTTCGCAGCCTGAGGCTTCCTACCGCGATCTTAAGTCGAGTTGACAACCGCAAATTGTCTCTCGAGCTGGTTTGCGCATTCCTTGATCGCCGAGTCGATTAAGTCTTCGAATAATCCAGTACCGAATCGACCGTTGAATGTTCGTCATGCAAGGTGTGCAATCGGATGAGGAGTGCGTCTACCGAAACACATCAGTGCCACTGACATATTTATAGTCGGGTCGACCCCAAAGCTGAAACTTGACGATTACATCAAGATTACCGACGGTATTGACCAGCGGCGGGGTCCCAGTGAGCGCTGAGCCATCTCTGCATGAGCGAATACTGGAAATCGAGATGATTTACATACGCACATTTGAACTACTTGAGCTTTCAATGGGCTTTGAGACTCGAGGTCGCAAGACGGAGCGCTCCTCGAAGGCTGAAACACGTTGGGAAATGATGGGCGCCCTAATGGTATAACGTGGCCCAAGCATGAGAAAGAATCAACCTGATCACGTGAAGCCCGTACTCTCGCCTGTTTGAACTTGCGGCCACTGCTCAGCCCTTTCGGCACTGGTAGGTTTACTGTCCTTTCGTCCCGTCACTCCAGTTCATGTATATTTAGGCAGGTAGCCCGTGGAATCGGCCGGAAAGCCTAGCTGCGTCGGCTTACGAGTGCGAGGACTCGGGGATTCAGCCGGTCTTTCATGACTCCAACATTCACCCATTTCCAACTGATTTTCCCCAACTTCGAACATCATTTGTCTGGTGGCCACTGGCAGACAATATTGAGCCATCCGCAAACGTACTTTACACGCAGACTTTGAGAGTCCCTCAGCCCAAAAGTAGGCGATCCATGCAAATTTCGTCCTTCCAATGTGCATCCACTGTTCGGAACCTCGAAGCCGTCTTAACGGTTGCGCAGCGCACATCCTTGTCTCCAAATGGCAAGTAGGAACGGATTCAATTTCATTTGCTGTGTCCGATTTCTAGCATTACACAACCTCGGCAATCTAAGATTGGAAACGAATGGCACCGTGCTATATATAAGCTCGAGAGGCCTTGGATACTCCCCGTCCTTTTTTTCGCCCCAAGCAATGCTCCTCCCAGCTAGACCGACCCCTCTTCCTCTCGATGTCATGGAGACTTTTGTGTAAGTCTCTTACTCCATCACCAGCCATATGAAGACTTCCTGATCGCATTGCCAGCCCTCGTCAGAATGACAGAACAGAAACTACAGAGAGAACTTCCTCTGCTGCAGCTCCCTCACGCACTACAACTTCGATCAACTCATCGTCGACTGGCTCTTCGCCCTCGTCATCTTTGTCCTCTGTGCCCTCCTCGTCCTCGTCCTCTTCAACATCGTCTTCATCCGAATCTTCCACATCATCCTTAACGAGCACCAGCACGAGCTCTACACCATCTTCCAGTGCGACGCTCACGAGTTCAGAGGGTTCTTCCGGTCTACCAACGTCGGCACTCATTGGGATCATAGTTGGGTCAGCCATTGGTTTCAGTATGTCAATTTTCAGTGCTATGTCGAACACTGCTAACGCACACACCGCCAGTATTGCTTTTGTTGCTTTTGTCCGTAATCTTCACTGCTTGGCGACGGCGAAGGAATGATCGCCTGAAACGGCCTAGCACCTCTGTTGTTGCTGGATCCATGCCTTCCCGATCGAAGAGGCCAGAGACCGTCTACGACATTGACTCATTCCTCGCACCCTCCACGAAGCAAACGCCGCGCACCTCGTCTGTCGCCGTACCGTTATTGGCTGACGAAAGTTGCCCGGGAACCGCTTACGAATCAAGTGGAGTGGACGAACACGGCGTAGCTGAGCGCTACACAGACAACTCCAGACCAGGAAGCCCAGCCAGCACCGCCCCTCCCACCGAGTTCTCTCACCTCGCCTCACCCCACTCGGCGGACGACCACAGTGGAGACGGCACGGGTCACTACCCACGCAGCCTTTCCATGGCGTTCTCATCTGATCCTGCCTTTGCGCGCTTGTCAATGCCACCGGCAGAGTTCTCACTGAATGTGGCAGGGAATGAACAAGGGAACAGAATCAGCACAGAGTCAACAGCCAATGTACCAAAGATTCCACCGCCTCCCGGAAACCCGGACACACGTTCATGAAATGTTCCACGACCGATCCACTTTAGTATTTACGAAACGGACAAAGCATTTACCTCGTCTACATTACCTTAAAACAAAACGATGGACTTGGGGATAATATTGTGATCTATTCCATTTGCTATTTATTCGGCCTAATCACGGACGACGATTCCGCTTTGCACCTAATTTATGGCATAACTAGCGGGAATAGACGTTTATCCATTGGACGACACAGGACATGCATTTGACGACAAAAACGATGTGCATTAGATTTGCGATACCGACGTAGCAACACATGCGGAGAGTTTGTGAACGACATATTGGACCAGGGGAGAGCGCCTTTCAGACACATAGACAGGACTTTCGGAAGGAGAAGACACCACAGAATTCAGAGGAGGCGGAAGAGAAGAGCAGGTCGAGCTAGCCCCAAGGGTTGAATCATTTGAGGGTATAGAGCGTATGGTCAAGGAGTATGAGGAAGCCAAGACCTCGATCTCCGCCTTACGGCGGTTGTGTAGCATATGAGTGAGTTCTTTCCTACCATGGGAGAATACCAGTCAGAAGGGGACGGGAAGTAAATATTAAAGGTCTCAGGACGGCCACAAACCTCCACTTTGCGGGCATTTTCTTCCGCAGGAGCGACAAAGCCTGGAGTTGGGGTGGATTAGTGAATCTCGAGATGCTAAACTTGTGATTTTCTCCACCTTCTTTTCATCATGAGAAGTGATGGGTATCAGAGCGTCTTTGTCAACATCCAAGCTGCACGTTCAAATCGATCAATGAGACAAAATACGTTATATGCGGGTTTGCGAACAGACCCAGAGAGCTCAGTGGACCAAACGCCGAGCCATTTCAGACGTGACGCCGCTAGCTTGGAATTTTCATGGCTGAGAGCCCGGCTTCCGTATTTGTATACAGACAAGATGTCAATGCCGTAGGGGTCCCCGTCCACCAATGCCACTATAGGGATCCTAGAGCCCGGGAACATGAATATACAAAATATGGGAGCGTGGAGCGAGTGGCCTACCGCCTCGGAAGGCAGTCCGAAAGTGTTTTCACAAGTTGCCGTGTTGCCATGTCTGGGTATCCCTTACCCTAAGAAGAAGTCATCAGCTAAGAAGGGATCAGAGCGTCAAACTTCTCGACCGTAATCATTATGCCTTTCCCCGCCTCAAGGGCAGTGATTTTGTGGTGCGACAAGGTCTGAAAAACGGCCTTGGAAATATATTAGTGTCCAGCAGTCGTCTATGCATGAGGAGAAGGTGTCACATCTTTCTCAACAATGAGCACCCACGAGATATCCTCGTCGACGCTGAATGCTTCGATGTCTTCGCCGACTGGAATAAGGGAGGCCTGTGTGTATTTGAGAGAGAGACCCATACTGGAGACGAAGAGTCATACCTCGGAGTCGCTACCATGAATGGTTTCTCCATCAATCAGGTCGATCTTCAAACCAGAACCGCAGAAAATGCCTTTAGCAGTAGCTCGCTATAGTGCGGTGTCAGCATTTAACGGGCGGCATAAGCAAGCTGTGGTATATTTGCACTAACGACATTCAAATCGGACCGCTCCATGTCTAATGTTGCCGCAATATCGTCCACGAGCTGAATCGAAGGATGAGAATGATACCAGAGTGCTTCTTTCGCCTCTCACGTTATCGACAACTCGCTGATTCTTAAACAGCGGGACATCTCGGTAATAGATATCTCTATAGAAGAGGCTCGTTCAGCTGGGTATGAGCAGAAGAAGCCACTGACCGCTTAGTGGTTGGGACATCGTCGAGAATAGCCTCATGCATATAGTTGACCACTTGGAACAGTTGTGCTGTCACGGAATCGATGTTAGTGTTAATCATTGTGGAACCTCATTCTCTGCTCCGAACCGATTGACTTTGCGCTTCCGACGGTAGACCTTCGGGGAAATGTTATAAATTTGGTATGTGAGTCGCTAAACAGGTCCGTGAGTATACAAACGGAAACGATGTCAAGCAAACATACCCTAGTATTGACCTCTTCGACCTATTAACCAGTTCTATCTGTATCCTCGCCCGTGTCGGAGGGCTTTTGGCGTCGTCACCACTCTCGGATCCTGATGAAGATGAAGATGGAATGCTGTTCTTTTTGGCTCGACAGAGTTGAGATAGGAAATCCAGGGCCAAGTCTTCCAAATTTGATAGTTTGCTCTCCGTACTATACAGAGGAATATCAGTACTTCACAAGTACGAAAAAGACGGGTATTCACTTGTCCGAGTCGTCCGCCTCTTCCTCCGGGTCAGAATAGTCTCCTTCAACATCAATTGGATGTTCGATGGGTTCGCTACTCAAGTCATCGGAGCCAGTTTGCCAGGCAGACATGTCCAGTTCGGTATAATTTGAATGAAGCTTTGAGAAACGAATGGACGAAGTGATTTACGAGGCTTTCCCGTCGTCAATAGTGGCGGTTGGAATTCAAGGGTTTAATCTTTCGGGCGCTTGCTAATTTCACTCCCGTGACCGCGAGGGGAATTCGTGACTCATGGGTGGTCCCAACCTGACAACCCTGCTGACGCGTATCTTCTCTTTCCTCCATCTCTCTCTCCTAGAGTACACCAGGACAAATCCGGATACACCCCGACCTCATCATCGGGACGAGCTTCAATCCAACTTGGAACCGTCGGCATTGGTACCGTATCTACACAACGTTGTGAGCCTCACTCTGCGTCTCAGCATTATAAGATGCCCGTCTTGGCCCCTTTAACAGGGCCCTACCTATCCTCAAATGACTCAAGCTGAAAGGTCTCTGTGGTGCGTTCATGCAATAGTATCGAAATCTCTTTACCCACGATACGCAAACCAAGCTCGATGGGACCAGAATGGAAGGAGGTACGTCCTCGGATGTCCTATTCTTCATTCTCAAAACCGACGCGTTGGTTGTCGAGGAAATTCGCAATATCCGCAACATCGGCTACCCCGGTGGTATAGTCGAAGCTGATACCAACTCGCTCTCAGAAGGATCGGTGATTCGTCCGAAATGGGCGGCATTCCTCAACCATTGCGCGCTCCTAGCCTACAAATGCCAGAGCTGGGCGGCGCGTCAGCCGACACTCCCCCGTCGGACCACATCTCGCCCCTCGCCTCTTTCCTACTGCGAATCGGATATAGCCCTACGTCGTTAAGCCTCGCGTCAATCCCAATGTCGGATTTGGACTTGATACCCTTCCTTCAGATGGTTTTTTTTTACTCTCGAGAACCTCACCCTTAATGGTTTTGGATCTATATCCGATGAGGAGGAGGAGGAACATAGAGGGGAGGTTACCATCTTGACATCCAATCTCCTCAAGCGCTTCATCTAAGCCCACAGGACGGGACGGGTCCCCAGAGGCTTCTTCCCGGCTTCGATTCGAAGCATTTCTTTGGGAGCGGACACCACTAGAGTTTGACAGACGTGCACATCCTTGTGCCAGTGGTAGTGGCAGAGCGGGCCTTCCATGTACTTTCGTCCCTGAGAGATTTTGGCGGTCATGGACTCGAAATATTGTTGTGATTATTTATAGGTTGAACTGAATCTTACCTACTTCAATATGCGCTATGTTTCAGGGGAAACCCCAGGTTTCTGCACCGTTGATGTGATCAACGGTGTTCATGATCCAGTCATAAAGCCTTCATGAACGAAGTGTTGTCGAAAACCACATGCAGATCCGCGTGCAGGGAGAAAGGCCCCTAGAACTTTTGTTGGCATCTTATGACGAACTCCATTATTCGAGCCTAACCGTGTTTATCCGCTGTTGTATCACAGCTTGATAATGATCTCAGAATGAATCAGTATAAAGACTCGGGTTTGGTCAGTGGGGTTTCGTTGTGCTTCGAACCATGCTCTCTCGATGGAAGCTGCAACTACTTGGACTGCTACCCTCACTTGCGCAAGGGATTTCTCTCTGGGA